>JBAJNP010000226.1:0-116828 GCA_036877545.1 Yasuhikotakia modesta | reverse complement strand
TAGTATATTAAACAGACCAACGCCTCTTGTTAACTAACACTATACTGAGACCAATGGAAATATAAGCACAAACTTACTTACAAGCTGATGTCTTCTTCTGTTGCCTAACTGTTTCTCTGCCTAACTGTTTCTAAATTTAGCACCAAACTAGTATCACCAGTTACAAATTCAACAAGGAAAAAATAAGAATGCCTTCCTCATAATTTTCTCTGTGTGTGCTTAATTTACAGGATATTACACCTAGTTTTAATGGTTGTTCTCCTTAAATAAGTGACTAATGCAAGCCTATGGTATTTTTCTCTGTGTTCTCACAGCTGATATCATGTTTAGCTGCATTTTCCCAGTTAAGTTGATTTTCCAAACTAAGCACAGTAAATTTGTATGTTCTAAGCTATCTAGCTAACAAAGGCACTCCCATCATTATACTGTGCAGGCTACAGTAAGCCAAATGTAGTCATATTAAAGCTAGCAGCAGTTACCTTAATTTAATGTTTTGCATAGCATTGTGTTTGGTACAGAAGGAACAGAAAACAATATGGCACTAAAAAACAACAGTTTCTCACAGTGTTCTTTATTGTGTTTATCTGTGAAAAGTTTATGCTTGATAAACACTACATATATTTGGAGGTCAAATGCACTTCCTTCATAACACAATGACCCTTTTAACAGAGCTGCTGGGAGAGATTAGGAAGTGAAATTTAATTCTGAGTGATATTTAAACCTTGGCGCTGAGGAAGTACACACAGATACAAACTCATTCATTCAGATATAAACTGTGTTCCAGTTCACATATTCACACTACACACTAAAGGGAGGCACTTTGTTGATTATGATAAAGGCTATACTAAGAATGTAATCGCCTATAAAGCTGAATATTTATTTTTTTATACATTTGTATTGAAAGAGAATTTGTTTAAATTTGTTAATTGAAAAGGTAGAATCTTGCTATTTAAAATTCACCTTTGCGAAAATACAGTGTGCAGTCACAACTGAAGTATTGTGAGGGTTCTATTAATATCGCCCCCTGCTGCTTATAATTCTTAAAGCGTTATTCATGTAATTAACATGTAGTTAATAGTTCATGTAATAGAGCATGGCACAAGAAATGCCAAGGATAATTGTATCAAAGTGGTCTTCTGTGCATTTAACATCCCATTCATTTGATCAGTTTGTGTAGGCCTATTTCCTGGAAGTCAAACCCATGGCCTTGTTATCACTAGCATTATCCCTTAACAGATTATCTACAGGAAAAAGTATGTTTTCCATGTCTGTTTCAGTAAAGGGTGGACTGCATATTTTTCTTTTCACTTCAGCTCTCTGTGATGTAAGAAGGTTTAGTCATTACATGACCGTGTTGTGTAGTAAGTAAAAACTGTTTCTGCTTATGGCAGGCCAGGCAGTGAGACCAGTGTAGAGGTGCTGTGTGTGGCTTAACACTCTCCATGTGAATGGAGACTTGATGTTGGGTAGCACCTGTCACAAGCAAGCCTCCCGTCCGGATACACTTGTTTATTTAAGTGTGTGGCCGGATGTTTGTGTATGCTTCTGTCTGTGTGGTCTCACACTCATGCCAGCCCATTGCTTGCTGACCTCTGTCCAGTTGGAGTCCTCTACCACAGCATCCATCAGAGGGGTTTCACACTACCTGTGTATCAGCCCCAGAGAGCCATTAAACCATTGTTACTTTATTACTAAATACCAGCAGCAGTAGCAATCAGCCTTTGTGCTAACATCTGACTTCCTCATCAAATCAGTATAGAGTTTGCCGGCCAGTTCGGTTTTCTACAATGCATTGCTCCCTGCCTTTAGATATGGGAAATGATTAGGCAGAGTGTGTTAGAGTTTTTCAACATCTGGAGCCAGAGGGGATTTTCCTATTAAACTGCAATTTTTCTACAAAACCTACAGATCAGGTCTGTCTACAGCGTAGATGGTTATCTGATGGTAGATCTGATAAACTGTATTTGTGTAAATAGAATTCAGTTAAGGCAGTTGATGAAACACACGAGTGAGAGAACAAAAACTGTGTTTTATAATATTTAATATAAATATTTTATAATGTTTTCAACACTCACTTCTTCCTCTCCTGGTCTCCACAGGCTCTCAGTGTGTCCATGAAAGAGGGCCCCTGATCCGGGCTCTGCTGTTAGCCGGCCCAGCTGGTGTGGGGAAAAAGATGTTAGTCCATGCACTGTGCACTGAGACTGGGGCGAACCTTTTCAACCTCTCCCCTACAAACCTGGCTAGCAAGTATCCAGGCAAGAGTGGACTGCAGTATCTCCTGCACATGGTTTTTAAGGTGAGGTAAATCCATCTGAGGCTTGTCTGAAAATATCTTCTAAAAACATGGCAGAGCAAAGAGTTAAGATTCCAAGAAAGTGACAAATGTTGAAATTCCGTGATTTTCTATAGCTCCACGTCATGGATACTGGAAGGATCAACATATCAAAATGATGCCCTCAGCATTACTGTAATTCACTTTAAAATATATTTCAGGGTGGAGAGAAACAATTTTAGACATTACAAAGTGTGTTCAGGGCACACCATTAAGATAAATATCTATTTATGTTTTGTAAATGAAAAACACCTTTTATTTTCCTGTATTAAAAGAAGCTGACATATGCCTAATAACCATAAACTCTAACACAATTTATACACTTTCCACTCTGCGTTTCTGTGGCAACAAACATTCTAAACATGACATTTCCACCTATAAAAGGATGCTGTTTACCTAGAAGCTTTTAAGAAAGTGTTTAGCATTGTATATAAACAAACCTGCATGTTTAACATGAAAGTTAAAACAATCGTATCGTATCCTTGCATCATCTTTTCCCTTTAGGCTGGGCTGCAAAAATGTGTTTGCACTGTAAATAATGCACAGGGACCTATAATTGCATATAAAGTAAATTATCTAAGGAAATGTTGTTTTGATGTATTAATATACAAATACATTTAGTCAAACATTCCAGAGCATGGAGTGATTATATCAATGAAGGCCTGTAAAATATGGTGTTTATTGTGGCTGTATTTGTGCTGTCCTTTTCTGAGTCCCTGTGAGAAAGAGAAACATTCAGGAACTCAGATAAACAAGAGAAAGATGAGACAAGGAGATTCTAAGATTGGATGCATGGTGTTGGATGGGTGCCTTTCAACACCTCTTCTAATACATGCTGGGATGACAACCAGAGGCCAACAGGACTTCCTGCTCAGCCATTTAGGATAAATCACATTTTCAACAATCATTTTTAGTTGATCAGAGCAATGTTTTGCTCTTCACAGAAGATATGCATACATGCACACATTGGAAGACAACTTTGTTGCACTTTTGTTGCAACTTTGCATATCCATTAATTTTCATTGCGAAACTAAGGAATTCTGTTGTTGAAAAATTCAATAAACCAGAATCTTATAACAGCAGCCTAAAGAGACTTTATTGTTTCTGATATCTGTATATTTGTGTATGAGCTGATGGCTGTTAGTTTGTGTTGCTTTACCGTTTGTCCTGTGTTGAAGGAACATTGTTGTTGTGTTTTGGCAGGTGGCTCGGCAGCTGCAGCCCTCAGTCATCTGGATAGGAGACGCTGAGAAAACATTTTACAAGAAGGTTCCAAAGCTGGAGAAAGAGGTTTGTCTACCAGCAGGGTTATGGGACTAAAAACATGTCAGCTTACATTAACATGCTCATTGAATAAACTTACAGCTCATCTTGTATCTACTCTCAAATGAACTTTGAGCCATTCCGTTTGGAGTTTTTCGTACTGCAAGACCTTAATTTGTTTAGTCCTTTATTGATACTGACCCAGTAAATCCTCCTGTCCACTGCTGACGTGAGGAGGTGGCCTCTTGTTGCCCTCTTGTGGTTGGAGATAAATATGCACTGTGCTAGGATTAACCATTTACTTTACTTTTACTTTTTTAACTTCCAGATGGAACCCAAAAGACTAAAGAAACATCTGCCTAAGGTCCTGAAGACTATTAAGCCAGAAGACCGTGTGTTGGTTGTGGGGACAACTCGCAGACCTTTTGATGCAGACATCAAACCTTTCTGTAAAGTTTACAAGAAGATCATTCTGATTCCTAGACCAGATTATGCCTCAAGACTTAGTAAGTAAACATCTGTTTGTGGATGTGTGTGTGTTTGTGTGTGTGTGTTTGGAATGAGGACAAAGAGAGTAAAGTTAGAACTTTTGGGCCAGTCTTCACCTTCTGGAAAGGACTGTTTAAGGGTTAAGGATTGGTTTCAGTGAATTTAGTGTTAAGGTTAGGTTTAGGGTAAGTGTTAAAAGCAGTTTAAACCTTCTGCAGTAGAACTATTTTCTGACACCATGAATTTCAAATCTGGTCTTGCTAGATAAAAAAAATATCAGCAGTTTTGCAAAATCAGTTTTAAATTTTTGTATTAGATTCAGGACCAAGCTAACTGTTGTATAGTTTGTCAATATACAGTGCATTCACAACATATTTAGCCCCCCTTCGCATCAATTTATGTTGCAGAATGGTGCTTTAATGCTTAATCATGTTTTTTTTCCCTTTATCAATCTACGGCCAGCATCCCATGACAAAGTAAAACTCTTGACTGTTTCTGGGTAAAACACAGTAAGCTGTCAAGCTCATTTAGATTGGATGGGAGCATCAGTGGACAGCTATTTTCAGATCTCCTCAGCGATGTTTAATAGGGTTAAAGTCAGGGCTCTGGCTGGGCCACTCTCTGACAATCACAGCTGTCCCCAATTACAGACCGCCATCTTTACTGTGTATTTAGGGTCAGTGTCTTGTTAAAAGCTAAACGTCTGACCCAGTCTGAGGTCCTGAGCACTGTGAAACAGGTTTTTATTGAGCAGCTATTCTGCTTTTTCCTCAAACCCAACTAGTCTCCCAGTTTTTTTTTTGTTTGTTTTTTCTGCAAAAACAGGAGGGGCTTCCATTTAGCAATTATGCTATAAAGCCCACATCAATGAAGAGCTGGTGTAATAATCGTCCCTCTATAATTGGAACTTTATCCCATCTCCAAACAGAATCTCTGGGGCCAAGTCAGAGTGACAATCAAATTCTTGGTCCCCTCCTTTACAAAGGCCCTTCTCCCCCAATTGATTGGTTTGGACAAGCAGCCAGCTTTTAGAATAAGACCTTTAGCACAATCAAGAATTATGGATCCCATTGTGCTCTTGGGGACCTTAAGTGCAGCAGAAATTTTCTAGCCTTCACTAGATCTGTGCCTTGCAGGACTCTTGTCTCTGAGTTCTACAGGCAATTACACTGATATCACAGCTTGGTTTTTGCTATGATATGCAATGGCAGGAGTGAGTCATTTTATAGAGAGGTGTGTGTCTTTCCAAGTCATGTTCAATCAATTTAATGTACCTCAGGTGGACTCCATTCAAGGTGTAGAAACGTCTCAGCAACGGTCAAGAGAAATGAGGGGCACTTGAGTTAAATTTATGTTGCAAAGCTTCTGATACTAAATACTATGGCTGTGTTTATTTTTCTCTTTTTAAACAATTTACAGACATTTCCAAAATTCTTTGGTCATTGTTATTTGGTCAGCCGTTTTGAATTTTGTCATAAAAATTGTACAAACATATATATCATACAAACATGATTGTTTATCTTTATGAAACTTGGTATGGTTCATCATCCTCGTTGTCTGAGGGTACTTACAAAGTTTGAAGCCAACCTAATTGTCAAAAGTTATACCAAAATAAAAACAGCTCATAGCTTTGAAGATGACAAAAGGGGGAATGACGTCTGTTGTTCTTATTTTATGTACTACAGGACTAACAAGCATAAAAAAAAATTTAAGTACCAAACTGCCATAAGTGTTTCAATTCATAGACATTTATAAAAGCATGATAAACGGCCAATATCCTCTGGGTTTATATAATAAGTTAGATCATTTGTTTTTATTTCAATAAATCGCTAATGACAATAAAGCACTGAAATCTCACCATTGGCCTGTTGCCCAATTTTTCAATCCAGCTTGGACCCCGACAGTTGCTGCTTGTGACTCAATTTACATGTATATTTTCACCTATACTCTACATTAATAAGTAAAATGATCTATATTTCATGTTTTAGCTCTATGGAAGGAGCTTCTCCAAGCAAGAGGTGCACAGTTAAGTCCTAACCTGGACCTGAGCTCTTTAGCTAAGGTTACAGATGGATACACACAAGGTAATATCCTTCTGGCAATCCAGACTGTCCTGAGCTCTTACCGCCTCGACCAGCAGGCTAAGAGACCCCTCACTGCTGTGGAATTCATCCCCCCTCTTGCAAGACAAGACCCTGTTTACAAAGAAGAAGAGGAAACTTTTAAGGTCAGTTTTTGTTGAAGGTTTTGGTGGGAGAGCCTTTGAGTTCAGTCATTTTGAAGCTGTGTGTACTGATTGTATTTTCTGTAATAATAGGCCTGGTACAGCCGGACACCTCTGGGAAAAAAACGGGCCAGAGCCAAAGCCAGTGAAGAGGGCACAGATCTGAAAAAGGGGAAGAAAGGAGGAAAATTAAAGAAGAAAGGAAAAGTGGGCAATAGTAAAAAGAAAAAGAAGTGAAGAAGAACCTCTGTGGATCTCATGCAGTTGAACGTTTACATTGTGGTTAACAAACTGGCTATGCAATCATGTCCTAAGAAAATATAGTTTTGCAGTTTGTTTTATGGTCAGCAGAGGGCACTAGAACATCTTCCAAGGCGATATATTGTATCTCAACTAGCAACATCTTAAACTGTTGTTTCCCCTGTTAGATATTAATTTCTTTATGATAAAAGATCCTGACATTGACTTAAATGAAAATGTTTTGAATATTTATTCATGCTTTCCGAAGCGCATGCCTTTCTTTCTACAACAAAACAAACATTTTTATAAAACACACAAACACAGAAAAACAGACAGTTTTCTAAAATGATACAGTCTCTGTAGAAACTTCTTAATTGTTATTAAATTAGACATGATTTTATTAGACAACAAAACTGCAAAAAACAGCATTTGCCTGGTGGTATTGTAAAACAGTTTTGTTTGGCTTTAATTAATTAAAAAAACAGATACTTACTTGTATATACAGATATTACTTGAAGTATATTGACATTTTCTGACAGTCAACAGACAATCTGTGGTTACTTTGTCAGGGAGCCTGTATTAATCTAAAGATAACTGACTGGATTTGGTGTTATGCATCCAATGCAATGAACTTTATACGTTTTAATGGCTGGCCTAATTGTCTGGATATTCTGGGGTTCTGCTGTTCTTTGTTAAAACAGACTTTCTTAATCACATGGTGTCATTTGGAAACTCAGTATAGGAGAGCTTATTGGATATATAATCTTCAGTTGTACTGTCTGCCCGAAGGACTGCAGTATGAAAGTGTTAAATGTTTAAGCAGTTGACCCACTTCCTTTCAGACTGCACTTTCCATTTGAGTAGATGTCTATTCTAAATTCCTTAATACCCTGTAATGTCTCTCCTGCCCCTTGTCTGTGACACCATCATCTCCATCCCTCTACCTATCCCAGGTTGTTCCTAGTACCATCCTCTCCTCTGTCTTTTTTCCTCTATATTCCACTTTTCTGCTGTGATCTTCCCAAGTCCCCCCCTTCTCTTCACTGGGTTTATGGGGCATGACAAACACACTCACCTCAATGTGCTCTTTGTAGCTCAAGCTCACATCTAATCGAATTATTCAGGAGTGTCTTCAAACCCGGAGAACAGCCCTAAAGCTGGGTGATATGTTAAAAGGAGTGTTTTATTCTTGACTTGCTAATTTAAATGAGAGAAATGCGGATGCGTGCCCAAGTGAACTGTCTTATATTTGCACACATAATTACTGAAAATAAAAAGACAATTTGAAATCGTCCCATTGCGACAGCATCTTTCCTACTGTTTTTAATTAAATGCCTAGTTTGACTGTGCATTATTCTCATAGGTCATTTGCCCTACATGTTTCCTTCCTTCAGGAGCACCAATAATTAAACATTATTCAGATTGGATTAGTCAGATGCCTCATTTGTGTTACTGAGACATGAATGCAGACCTTTGTCGCCCTGTGGCCGTTGCTGTAAAATAAAGTACAGCAACTCCCTCCTTTCAAGGAGCCTTTAAACCATTGTTTTGCAATTACTATTTATTTTCCTATCCTGTGGGTCCAGAGTTTTCTTATTCAGCTTTTATATATTTGCCTTTCCTGCAGCAAAGACTGACCTCTGAGTTACTGTTTTTACTGATGCGTCTGTGTGCTCTGTGCCTGAATCCTGCATGCCCTTACAATTTTAGCAACCTCAGGTTTGCCCCTGAGCTAAAGGGTGAGACAGAAGATAGAGATGTTTAGAAGTTGTTACAGATTTAATGGAGATTGTCAAAGTGAACTTTCTAAAAGACAATGATACGATATCTCTAAACTGTCACATTTGACTACATTCCTGCTGGCAAAATGCACAGATTGCCCTTGTTTTAAGCTTTTGAGGAATGTATGAGATGTACTTTCTTTTTCTTTTATTCTTTTTATTAATATTGCATTGTTATAAAATTAGCATTATTTTTGACCAAAAAAGTCAAAAATAAAAGTCAAAAATAAAAAACATTTTGTATCCAATCATGGTAATGAATGACAACTCTTATCATCTGAATCTGACAGTTCTCTTGTTTAATTTGATATATAACATTTTATTTTTTGATATATAGCTTTTATCTTACTAAATAATAATTTAAAGTATAACACAAGACTTCACAAAATGTGAAGTCGTACATTTCACAATAGCAAACTATATTTGCACTATTGTGAAAGTGACACATACATACTGTCTGTTATGTTTAATCAAACCCACAACCTTTTGCACCAATAATGAAACGTTCTATTATTTGAGCTACATTAGCACTGTTGAATGCTACCTCTTTAATGTCAGTATTCATTGTGACAAGATAACAACATACCCATACTGTGATAACATCCTGTCAATCCATTTCAATAACGCTTTGAATGTTTAACAACATTTTAAAGCCATAGAGAAATGCCTGTAATATATGCCAGGAGAATTTCTCGCAGTGGTTTCCTCATATGAATGCTTCAAAAAAACAGCAAAGCGCTCTCAGTGGGAGCAGCCCAACCACACTCACCTTTATTCTGGAATAATTATGGAGAACAGATAGAAAGAACAATTAGCCAGCTGGGTATTATAAAACAAAGCAATTAATGTTATGCTAATTAGCCCAACATGTAATTCTCTATCATTTGCTAATCATTTGTTAATTAGTCAGACTTTTTAGTGCAGAAAATTAAGAGTGATTCATTTGAACATATTCAAGTATTTTAAAAAAAACATCGCAGAGCTGCACAGCATGAAGTTAATTCTGCCTTCAACCTGTTTTACATACTGTTTATATAATGTGGCTTCACACAAACAATTATCACTCATATACAAACTCAAATATCTATAAAATGTAGAGAAAAATTAAATGAATGGCTCTAAATTATTTTTTTAGAGATTTTACTTGGCAATTGACATTTATATTGGACTTAGAGAGTAAGGGGCATTTAGCACAAGATTTTAAGTCAGGACAGATGTGTGAATGACAGGCCACACTACTCAGGCACTTGAGGTAATAATTACTCCTACAAAGTGAGTGAACATATTTTACAAGGAGTTACCTGGGGAGGAGTGCAGACCTGTTGCTTCTTTTTAAGTGCTTTAAAGGGTCAACTAACATCTGTATGACAGATCTGTTTATGCTGCTGGCAGCTCAGTTCCACAGTGAGAGTGACGGGGCAGACTGTGCTTTGTACACTGTGGGGAGAACCAGGTGAGTGAGCTGTTAAAGGCCAGGTGTGCTTCATCTCAATTATACTTCTGCCCTGCCACTTAACGATCAGTCAGTCTGCCCATGTCCATAGCTGCAGCAAGGGAGTCTGGGAAATCAAAGAATACTGTTGCCGCCTATTTGGACAGGGGAGGGGCAGCCCTATCATGTTTTTACACCTTTTAGAAACAGATGCACAAGTGCTTATCCTCATAACTTTTTATTCAGTTGTGAGCTTCTCTTAGTCAAGCAGCCCAGACATGTCGAGACTGTCAAGCAGCCGAGACTGTCCCACGTCATTAAATCTCTGGAGTTCTAAATCACAGAACTGGAAAAGCATCAGACATGTTTCAGATAAGGGGTAGTGGGGTAAGATGTGCCATTGAGTAATTTGGCTCACCTATGTATCTAGAGAACTGTACCCTGTTTTTGCTATGTGAATGTATATTTAAGAGGTTTGTTAATGCTAAAATCATTCTTAGATGGGTGTAAAACTCATTACGTCTTATTGCCAGTACGTTGTTTTAGATTAAAAATGGAAGCTTGTTTTAACTTGAGGATTTAAATATTGTAGTTATATCTTGCAGGAATTTGCAGGAATACCTGTTCATATTATACATGCACCTGAAACATGACTAATTTCACTGGAATGAAGCTTGAAATTTTAAGGAGACCTGTGCATTTCTCCAATAACATTTATACATTCATTGGTTGAAATTATGCATCATTTTCTATTTTACTAGCTCTATCCTGAGGGTCCAGAAGGTTGTACATGTGAAGCTCCCACCATCCGAAAGCATATTTTTTTATTTAGTCATTTTTTGTGTTTGGGGTACAGCACTCCCTTCTCAAGGTTACGGTTAACATAGGGAATGTCAGCTGGTTGTATAATTCTGATCTGAGTTGTAGGCTGGGCTTTTGAATGTATTCCACCCCTGCGCTCCCTCATGATCAACATCAGCACTCTGTAGCCTTGAGGATTTGTTGTTATGATCATGGAAAGATTATAGAACCCAATCTGACACAGTGACCTTGCCAACCACAGTCATTCAGAATTCACACCCCCTTGTCATGAGGGCTACATTACAGAGGCCCATAACACACCCTAAACACACTCACTCAAGCACTTGTACACACACATATTCTCATATGTTTCCAAACAAGCGTGTGTACACACACAAACACATATAAAACCTGCTCATATTTGGTCTCCGGGAAAGGGGATCATTCGGATACATGCAAAAACTTCCATTCAATTGTGAGTGCAGAATCGCTGAACAATAACCTACACTAATCCTAACCCTGTAACCTAACTCTAAGTCCAAAGCCTGGTACCCAGTGTACTTATTTTCTAACAGCTAAGTGTCTTTAACAAGCATTAAAGGGATAGTTCACACAAAAATGAAAATTCTGTCATTAATTACTCACATCTTAAATAGTCTTTATGACCACAGTGAGTCAATCGTTTTTTATTAGACAAACAAGTATATATTCTGTGCACATAAAACAGAAATAACAACATTATTCTGCATTTTCTCTTTCATGTTCATGTTTCATGTTCAGTGTTCACCAGAGTGCCACGCCACACACTCACTCATATATATCTAATATAATTAATAACTAATATTACTAATATATTTTTGGGCTGTCTGTATAGGGGTCAGGAAGCTCTCGGATTTCATCAAAAATGTCTTAGTTTTCTGAAGATTACCAAAGATCTTACAGGTGTGGAACAACATGAGGGAGTCATTAATGACAATTTTTATTTTTTCTGTGAACTCTCCCTTTAATTATTCTTTTCTATGAGAGACTTCTTTAAAATCCCTTGTATGTACAGTACAAGAAGTTTATCTGTCATGGTGTTTTGTGGGTAACAGACTCATACAGAACTAATTAGCAAGAAGAACTCATTAAAGCTTTAGAAGTCTGACCAAACTGTGGCCTATTCCTCATAATGATCCACCAACCCTGTAGACACTTTACACTTTATGAAACGTTTGTTGGTTCAGGGTTCACTCCACAGTTGACATTCTTTCTTTTTGTCATACTTTTACAAATTTTAATATTTATTTGGCTGCAAAAATGGTTGTAAGGGTTGCTCAAAACACCCCATGAAGAAATTATCACACCGCCAAATACCCCAAAATTACTCAAACACTAAAAGGCAAAATTTAGCCTACTTTCACATTTCTATTCTTAATTGGGAGACATTCTCTCTCTCTCTCTCTCCCTCTCTCTCACTCACTCACTTGGTACGTCGCATTGGATAATAGCGTCTGCTAAATTAATAAATGATACAAACGAAGACAATGAAACAAAGTTGTACTTTTCAAGAAAACCTGCAGACGGCGCTGTGGATTAAAGTGACCGTGGTTAGAACAGTAAGTTTGCTGAAGTTTTATTCAAAATTTTAATTTATTTTATAAACGGTTAAAAGCCACACTTAACACCAATAACGTACCAGAGAGAAATCTAAAAATAAAAGAATATCAGTACCATTGTACATCTAATCTAATTAAACTAATGTTACTTTAAAGACAACAGAAATTCATGAAAAGGGACCTTTATGGATTTCAGTTCTTGACATCAGCAGATAATTGGCACTGAATGGACCGAAACACTTTAATCCAGTGACTGGCTAAATGATCTGTGATGTGTGTGGTGGCATTTTGGAGTGGAAGTATTGATTTCCTATGTACACTGTACAACACTGCATGTGTGAGGTGCTTTTGGCAAACTGATGGTGACAATATCAGAATGTTACTTTTGAGAATTTGTAAACCTAAAATCTCTGCTTCTTTGTGCACTTGAAAAGCGCTCCAATGTGTATGGGGTACTAATCCTGTGGTATCATTGCGCTTGTCCTTGTTGTTCATGTGTCTTGAATGTGCCCTGGGGTGCAAAGCACTGATGCCTCACCTCATTTCCTCACTTTAATAAAGCAAGATGAATTGGACCATGGTGCGCACTTGTGTCGTGGTGTGATCCCTTTATTGCTGGGCATATTAAAAATGGGATGATGGGTTAAATTGTGCTTTATTATGAGTACTGTTGAGCTTTGTGACTATTTACCAAGCATAGCTGCCAATGAAAACGTGCCCTTAGATACAAATATATCTGTCTTTTGAAGCCAAATGATCTAATCAAATGGGAGTTTGAACAGACGTAAGGCATATGCCTAGTGTGGTCATGACACTGACCTGCGTCTTACAAGTTGCTCAGCCAGACCCTGACAGACATTGATTTGGTTATTGCCACTGTCTGCATTGTCTCAGATGGAATGTTTGTTGACCACATACCAAAGTCAAACATAACCATGTGGTTACTGCCTCAGCTTCCTGGATCGATCATTCTGGTGGAAACATTTAATTCCTTTCAATTTCTTCTAAAATTCAGCATGTAGTTCTCTGAAAATGTTAGTCATCTTTTGAACAGTGTGAGATAATCAAAGGTTCACAATATTCAGACCACAAATAACAAATATCAGTGCGATGTCTAGACAAAATTACAGCAAATGTAGATCAGCTTTATCGACTGGCATAGTTTGGTTGAAAAAGGCAGCCCTAAGGTCTGCCTGACTGAGATAGATCAATCTTTGTGTTTAGCCCTGAGCCTCAGGGAAGACCAGTGCACCCAGCAGTCACACATGGGCAGGTCTTGAATAGGTCTGATCTCCTATCATCAGGAGATCATTTAAAGGTTAATCAATTGATTTGAAGTAGATCTTATAATTTGAAATCGAAGGTCAGGATTTTAATAGCCATTTGTCTGTGACCAAAACAATTTGAGAACAAATTAAATGTATATATGAAAGTGTTGGAGCCTATGCCCTTTCCTAATATGACTGGATCAGAGAGAGGGAAACAGCAACTCATGTTTTCATTGGGAGAGGCGAACTGTGCCGAATAAATTATAGTTGACATTTGGATCTTGATGAAAAGGTTGAGTCTGAGACATAGTAACTAAATAATGTTGAATGGTCAAATGCTCCAGGCAATATTTCAAAACCCATTTCCCCTGTAAAACTGCATCGAGTTGCAATAAGACGCCTTTAATTGGTTTGCCCACTGAGTAAACCTTTCTCAGATGCGGGGCATTTTCTCCAGGCTTCCATCTGTGTGCTGCACGATTTAAAACATGTACTGTGCCAGTCTCTTTTAAATGCTCAGAACTTCTCTGAATGTCACGGCGCAACTGTAGTTATTGTCCTGTGCAGGAGGTCTTTGGAGGCCATCAGTGCTTTTGGGTCCTTCTTAATTTAGCCTGTGGTAATGCTCTCCCTTGCTTCTACATAATGGATGATTCTGCACTCCACCATGCAGGAAAGGTTTAATTAAATCATATTCCAATCATAATCCATGTTGTTAATTAAACTGGATAATTTATAAGTACAAAAGAGGGCATTTATTAGCTGCTCTGCGGTGCTGGTTCTATCGCAACGTATTAGAAGCCCCCATCCCCCATCCTATCCTTGTACTATTGATGCCTTCGCATGATTGATAATGGGACGGTGACTGCTGTACTATTTGTCTAATGGTGGTGCAATTAAATCCCCTTGTAAATGACCCATGCCTCATTTCATCCTAATCTATGGAATTTTGATTGAATTTGTCAGTGTTAATTGAAAAATACTGCTATTTAATGTCTGCATTGCAGTTGTGTATCAGCCTGTCTTTAATGAGACTGTGTCCCTGTGACCCTGGGGAGGGGGTGAGTGGATTGCCCTTGATTTGCCATAGAGGCGGAGGTGGGGGATTGGGGTCAAGGTTTTTAGGGTGCATGCATGGAAGGTCTCCAAAGATTAGGACTAATGATTACTGTGATTACTGTGACCAGACAAAATGAACACATTCCTTTTAATTATGCAGACAAAACCGTGTACACATGATAGAAGACTTAACAAACATGAAGCCACATTTATTGATCAGTAAAGCGGGCTCCTAAATAATAGGTAAAAACAAAAAATAAAAATGACAATTTTACAAGAGTATTTCACATTTACTATTGTGTGTGTTATCAAACATAAACAACAGTATATCAATGTAAATAAATAAAATGTTTTATCATAAATAAAATGGCACAGGATAAAAATGGTCTTTAATTCTTAGATCTATAATAATTTTATCTTGGCCACATTCACCAGGGAACTTGACTATGGATTTATGCAGAGCAGATTGAATGTATGTTTATGCATGTGAGAGAACAGTGTGTCGGTGTGTGTGAGGAGGCTATTAAATGAACAGAGATCAGGTCGAGGTGTCTGAAATGACATCTCATGATGACTAACAGCTATAAAGGTTGATGTCTTATGAACCGACCAACGTCAGTGTCAGAAGTGTGACTTTCGCTTAAAACTATATAGCTATACAGAAGTTTGACATGGTGTATTTGATGTGGTCTGCTATTTTTTGTTTTGTTATATTCTTAGTATAGATACATATTCATGGTATATCAAGTATTTGCTGTATATAAATTGTATAAATGTATTTACATACTTGCTTTTAAAATATGCGTTTTCAATGCCTTCACTTTTAAGTTAAACTAATCGTATGTTAGATACAGTTACACACTTAATATGGTTCAGTAATCAACTCAGCTCAATAATCAATCAGCTGTACTGTTTTAAAGACAAATTTATTTTTTATTGTTACATTTATATGTATTTTTAGCCTACATGTTAATGGACAATAGTATGATTTTCATTAACTGGAAAGCAGAAAATCGTTTGCCCATCTTACGGCAATTACAGGACTGAAATATAGGCTACATCAGATCATCTCACATGTTTCTTGTTTTGACTGTTTAGGAATGTGAGACTGTAAGTGACGTTGTAATTTAAGAGACAGCAGCAGGCTGATCCGGCGCGTCAGGACATTTCCACACAAACTGATGAAATTGGACCAATAGAAAGCGCAAAGACGCGGTGGGCGTGGTCAAGCCGCACGGCGGAGACGCTTAAACCGAAGGAGCGTAATTCAAACTCACACTTGAGTAGATGATCAGAGCTGATGCTGCGAGGGGCAATTTATTCTGATACCCATCAGGTCGAAAAGAAGATAAAAACAAACCGGACAAAAACAGAAAGGACGTTGAAATAAGGACGATACAGCGTATCTGAGATGTTCGACCTTTCTGTCCAGAACCTTTCTCGACATCTGACAATTTTCAGCCACGGTTTTTCGGTTTTACTGCTTCACGTTTTTTCGTCAATGCACCTTTCCTCTATGCTTACAACAGCAAAAACATCGGTTTGGTACTGAGTCGAAACACGGATGCATCGGACTTTTTTGTTTTTTCATTTAAGTCATTCACAGAAAGACCAAACTCGCAGTTTGACAGCGTATAACAGTGTGAAACAGTGAGGTCATCATCCGAGAAGCGCAGGGGAGACCGCTGTTTTCACGAAATTCAGGACTTCATTAACTGTCCATAGAAGATCCTATGAGTGCAGCTTTCAATACACCGTTCATGATGATGCAGCGTCCGGTGGGAAGCACCACTGCATTCAGCATTGACTCGCTCATTGGGGGTCCGCCGCAGCCCAGTCCGGGACATTTTGTGTACACAGGCTATCCCATGTTTATGCCATACCGGTCAGTGGTGTTGCCTCCACCTCCACCGCCACCTCCTCCAACCCTGCCTCAGAGCGCTCTTCCTTCGACCCATCCGCACCACCCAATCCCGGGCTTACCCAGTGGGTTCTGTTCCAGTCTGGCTCAAGGCATGGCGCTCACATCCACTCTAATGGCAACGTTACCCGGCGGCTTCTCCGCTTCGCCATCCCAACAGCACCAAGACGCAGCAAGGAAGCTCGGATCACAGTCTATTCACGCAATGTTCGATAAATCTCAGGATATTCGTTTAGATGGAGAAGATGGGAAAACGTTCTCTGCAAAAGACTCAACGGTTCTTGCGTCATTCCACGACTCCCAGACGGTGCACACTTCTACAGGTGAGATAAAACCAGTATAAAGAATAGTTTCACACGAAACATCAGCAATGAATAAACAAAAACATAACTAAATCTAAAGAATTATAACGTTATACTAAAAAGAGTACTTTTTATATGTTTACATAACTGGATTGAATTATTTCTTTCCATATTTACATTGTCATTATACTTTATAGTATTTTGGTACACTATACCTTTTCAGGAAAAGTGAATTAATCGCTCATAACTAATAAAATCATTAACACAAATTAAACTTTATATATAATAATTTATTATTTGAATGTATGTCTATTAACGTGCACCAAGGTCAACGTAAAAGTGAAGACAGATATCATGACAGAAAAGCTTTAGGAAATATAATGTCATTATTGTGACAAATAATTTCAGTGTCACTCATGTGAATTAAAGGTCCATATCAGGTTTTTCAGGGAATACTGCCTGAGGCCGAGCTGCCATCAATGACTAAATTAGCTTATTTTAATTGAGGGATGGGAGAGGGCCAGCGGTGTTTAAATGTCCATAAAATTGTAAGCAAAATTCACTGTCGCCTGGATCATTTATATGTATGCAGAGTAAAATAAATGAAGTCCAACATTATTATAAAGTACATCCAGGAAAGAATAGAACGTTTGATTCAAAAACTAAAGTATTATGGGAAATTGTATGTTGCAATGTAGAATGCATATAAAATAACACACACACACACACAGCTAAACGGATGTGAAAAAGGTAAAAAAAAATATTTGAGCCCGATTCAGAAGTTTCGTGTAAACGGTTTTCCTAAGGTATCCAATCTGCACGCGCAATTGCGCGTAAGTGATAAACAGAAAGAAACACATTTTATTTGCTTTCATAATTGACAAGCCACAAAGCATAATAGCCAGCAGGTTAAAAATCTTGTTTAGATGCTTTATTCTGGTGGCTCGAGGCATTTCTTAATGTAATTCTTTTTATCCCATCAATCTACAGCGCGAGGTCACAGCAAAGACGACACGAAAGAGGATGAGTGTCACAGGAAAGATGAGAGCTTCTCTATGGACAGTGATTTAGATTACAGCTCAGACGATAATGCGCCCGGTAACTCGATGTGTCAAAAAGAAGATGGGGACACCAGCGGAGGACTGGACGATGGTGTCCACGGTGGAAATGGGTCCGGAAACACGACGTCCACCGGGAAAAATCGGAGGAGGAGGACGGCTTTTACGAGCGAGCAGCTCTTAGAACTAGAGAAGGAGTTTCACTGTAAGAAATATCTATCCCTTACAGAACGGTCACAGATCGCCCATGCCTTAAAGCTCAGCGAGGTGCAGGTCAAGATCTGGTTTCAGAATCGGAGAGCCAAATGGAAACGGGTTAAAGCAGGCAACGTGAACTCCAAAACCGGAGAGCCCTCCAGAAACCCAAAAATTGTGGTGCCAATTCCGGTGCACGTTAGTCGGTTTGCAATACGCAGCCAACACCAACAGTTAGAACAGGCCAGACCATGATAAACTGGGTTTAGTTGAGGATCACGAAAGTCGAAAGAGAGGACACAAAAATGAATCAAACTGTTCTTAAAGCTGATGTTTTGGGGAACCCAAATCTACCCAGGTGATAGTTTGTGCAGTTTCAACGACAGCGCTGTTCAAACTCGGAAAGAAGGTACAAACTGTGCGCAAACTAAAGGCTTAAACTAAGACCTCATATTGGAAAAAACTACAGGTTTATTTCCAACTGTTTTGGACCAAAAAACGAACAACAAATGTTAGTTCATGAAATCCAAAATGTATTTTAAAAGAAAAAAACAGGACTATTGAGTCAAGTTCAGCTTTATGATTAGTTTTGTGACGGTCTTGTTAATGTGTTATTTTATTGTTTTTGTTTTTTGCAGAGATGAATATTATCCTAAAAGGAGCACTTCTGGTCTCTGCTCAGGCACACAGTGTAATTCAGTTAATAGTCACAACAGTTCCCTCGAATTTATAAGACCACCTGTTACATTTATTTTTTAATAGTCAATATATTTTGATTTCTGTTTTCTTGCATTGTTTCCACTTTCTGTAACCTTTACGGAACCTTGAGCACGCTGCTAATTTATTTAATATTGTGAAAGAGTTGCTAACGTTGTATGATTTTACTGACTTCAAAATATTGTGTGGATTAAAGCTGGACCATAAACAATTTTTAAGAAATTTGTCGTTTTTATATATACAGATTTTAAGTAATACCCATTACACTTACACTAAATAGTGCGCGTGTGGGGGATATTACACAAAATCTGTTCCCAATAAGCTGATGCTTTAAATGAGCTGTTTCAGGAAACAGTGTTTATTCACTCTTATTTATTTAGTGCTGCTATTGTTATTGTTTAACAACAACAAACAACTTGTGTTTTACAACAAAAAAAATCTGTTTCATCTCAGTCTGAGATTTTAGTTTTCTAGTACCGTTAATCTGAAGTTGACAGGTTTGAATCTGCTCAGTGTTTCGTTCGTGAATAGGTTTCAGGGTCATAAAGCCGCGTTAAGAACAACCCAGTCCTGTGTCAGCTGTGATCTCTGGCCTTACTGTGCTAAACTTGTCTCAAGGTTTATGAAAAGCATCTACCCTGTTTGCCCACAAGTAGCATGCGGGGACCCGCGTGACCCCCAATTCTTCTGCTGAAATTAAACATAATTAAATTCTTGTCTGTAAAAACATTTGGATTTAACATAAATCAGCATTATATTATATTAAGCATCAGGCCACACCATATGACTTAATATTATTATTATTATTATTTATTTTCATGTTCGTACAATTTAGTTTTTAATATTTTTCGATTTAATACAAACCAAAATAATATTAAAAATGTCGGTGGGCTCAAAATAATTGCCCACCGACAAGAAAAGATTCCTTGAGGTCACAACTGTACTAAAACAATTTTACAAACCTACAAGCAGATTTTAAAAGAAGTGTTTTTTATTTAGAAGATATTTGTTCTATTTTAAATTAGTAGCAACTTACTAACATTTATTCTGATTATGGCAAGTTTTCTAACTACATTTTTTAACATTACATTATATTACCTAAAAGTAAATCATTAGGTAAATCATTTAGTAACTTTGTTGCAGTGGGACTGTTATGTTTAACTGTTACATGCATTAAGTATATTAATAATAAGGTGTATACATTTGAATGTGCAAAAAGCTGCAAAAATAATTGCATTTTAAATACATAAGTATATTTATATTTAACATTATCATTATGCATTCTTATAAATTAACACTAAGCTGTAATGTTTGGAATATGTTACAAAAAGTTTAGTTCCTACTACTGTGTTACCAGTGGCTAATATGCTAAAGTTTTGTCAGCATAGTTTTATCTTTTCCAGAGGAAAAGATAAATTATTGTTGGTAGCAGATTTATAGTTGTAAAGTGAACATCCTGAGCACTAATATAGATCTGCTTCTATCAATGACTCCACATCACTGACACACACACATCAACCATCAGTGTGGATAAATGGAAAATGGACACTGCATTGATGTATATAATAGGACATGTGAAACCTGGGCAGAAAGACACTAAAGAAAGAAAAGAACAACAAGGAGAGATCTGACAATTGCTTTAACTTAATGAATTTTTTTGCAAATTGTAATCAAGGCTGGTGGTGGCGGATGACAGATAAATGGTCCAGGGGAGGGGTTGGCTCGGGCCGCAGCTTTTTACTCCAGCATGTCCCTCCTGCATTAAATTAACAGTGTCAAATTAACCTCCAATGATTAATCCTGATGCAGAGCACTGGCTTCAGAAGCAGTATTACTGAAACACATACATATGCTTATATGCTTCAGATAACAGTGATAATACAGTAGGAAAAAAGATAATGAAAGGTACATTTTTATGTAACAAAATTTTGTATGGCTTCTTAAAAAATGTTTGTATCGTCGTAATTAAAATCATTGCAATTATTTATTGATCTATATATTTATTGAACTATATCCTCAGATAAGGCTTTGCGTATTAAAATACTTACATTTAACCCTACCAACATGTAATAAAAAAGCAATTTATTTCACAATTTATTAAATGATTTTTAATTTTTTGCACATATTGGTTTACAAACTTGCATGACAAAATTACTTTGTCATGCCTTGTGTTTTTATGGATTTAGTGCCATGTTATAATGTTTATCAATTTAAAATTTCTAATAACTATAGGATTTGACAAGCACATCTGCTAAAAACTAGGTGTTTTTTTCACAGTGTGTGTGTGTATAGCGCATGATCAGAGAATGTGATCTTTTTCTCTGAACATTTGGATTATCATCACAACATGATGGTGTAGCTCACGCCTCATTTCAGGGCTTCTCTAGCATTTCTAATGCCATTATTGTGTGTGAGAGACACACACACCCACACATGATAGATGGAATAGCTCTGTTAATGCACTGAACCAGTGCTGTGCCTCATTGGATTTCTAAGTGGAACTGATTTATGATGAGACATGATCAGACGGGATCTGGACAAGATGCTTCTGCGTTTTGTGGTTCTGGACCACAACAATTTCAGGAATTAATTTAATATGGGTTCTTTATCTTACATATTCCTTCAAGTGTTCAGATAACAGTGATAATACAGTAGGAGAACAGACTCTTTTCCTTTAACAGCATGTGAGCTTAAATGTTCACAAAAGAAAAAAATAAACACACTTCCTGTCACTAGCTCATAATCACGCTTTAACTGCCCCCTCGCACACAAAACTTCCTCTTTCAATAGATTGCTCTTTTTTCACCCTGCCTTGTCTAATCTCTTTAATTACATCTGTTTTCCTGGGCTGCGGAGACCTCTTTTGTCCTCCCAGTAAGGGGGCTTTTGTGGGGGCAGATTCAAGCCCTGCATCCCCTCCTCAGATGCTTTGTGGAGCTGTGGCTCTCTTCCTGAGAGGGAGAGGATGAGAAGGGGATTAGAGGATCTTTATCTCATTAGATTCACAGTGAGTCAGCAGGGTCTGGCTTTAACGCCTTTATCTGCACAGCAGAGGTTAGGGAGTGGACCGCACACTACAATAATCCAAACTCTGTATTTTTTGCCATAGACACATTTATGTGTGAGCATAGACCTCACATGGGGGCACATGTGGATTCAGTTAATCACATAGATGATGTTTTTAAACCTTTTCTAGTCAGTAAAGTAAATTTTAACTGATTTGCAAAAAAGTTATGATTTAAAAGCATGAATAAGCATCACTCTATACAACACTACTAAAAATCATCATTACTAAAAATCATCAAACATTTTTTTTAATTAAAAAAAATTAAACCTTTTTTTAAGTAATCTAAAATCTTAGTAAGGAATGAACAGAAAAAAACATTATTAAGAAGCATTTTATTGAAAAGAGACACATTACAGTATAAGACTCTGCATCAGGTATAATTTTTCAACACAGTACTGTACAGCCAACACAAACTCAATATAATAACAATAATAATTAGAAATACAACACCAATAATCCTATTAATGATGGATAACTGTGATGCCAATGGACTGAATGAAAGAACAAATACAAAACCCTAGTAGTATGAGAGAGCCCCTCCCCTTTCAGATTAGCATATTCATTCATAAATAATTAAACGGGTCTCTCAGGCTTGAATGTATCAAGGATACTGTCAATGAAATGAGGTAACAAACACAAACAAAAACAAAGTAAACAAAAACATGTTACTATGTTTATCTCAATTTTTACATCTATTTACACAAAGCAACAATTAAGACTGGTGAACGATTATTTGAGTAAAAACAAAGATATGTTCTAATAACTTGGAACGTACTTATATATCCCACCACTTGTGCTATTAGTGTACAAGGTGGGCTTGATTCTTGTACTGTTTGGGTGTCTCTTTAGTTCCTTCATGCTTCCCATATTGAGCAACTTATAGACTAAATGCTAAACCCAGACCAGTTTTGCTGTGGAGAGACATTTTCATATTAAAATGGCAACACGCTAGTGTATAGCACAGTTATTTTATGAAGACAAAGACATTTACACTGTAAGGAAACATTTACATCCGTTCATGCAAAAAGATCAAAACAAAATCGACTGTTTTTCCACAGAAAGGAAAAGTGGACATTATATTGGGGGTTCTTTACAATATCTGTGTTCTGTAGTGCATTCAGTCATAAATAATGGTTATTGTGGTAAAGCCTCTAAAAGGCCTGCTACGTTATATACATGTCAAAATCTACACGCACCTTATACGCTCAAAATTAACTATCTCTCAAACCTGTCTCTTATTCTATCCTATCTTCATGGGGCCCATCTTTCACTAATATTTTCAACTCTCACAGTGTTCCAGCAAGAGTTATCCCTTTGAAGGTTTGGACAACTACTTAAAAGTCTCCACAAAACATTTCAAAAACCAACTCAACCAATACTGGCAGCTTAAGTACTTTCCATGTTGTTTGTAATGTGGAACATTAATTCAACCTTACAAAACCTCACATTTAAAACCTTCATCTATCACAAACTCTAAGCCTCAAACTCTAAGCCTCAAACTCTAAGTACTTCACATTTCTACTACTGATCGGAATTAAACCAAAAGAATGAGAACAAATAGGCTATCAAATCATATTTGGAGTAGTTCAATATTAAGCCCTGCAATGGGATCTTCACTGATATATGCCCTGAGACAGTTGTGCATCAGCATTACGTCTCTTGAAAACAGCAGCAGCTCGGACTGCCAGGGTAAGAATTTATTGTGTGTCTACCTGGCTGAAATTTGGTTTTATATTGCTTTAATACTCCTACATATCATTGACACACAATGAAGACAAAAGGCGAGGAAGAAATATTAACATAGCAGAGAAAATGTTCTACTTTGTAAAAGAGAACAGAAGAACACAGAATATGAAACAAAGAGAAACTTGCAACTTCAGAGAACCTGCCATTGAGAAAGTATTTTTCATGTACCCAAAAGAGTTAAGTTCTCTGGTATTGATATTCTGTGCTTAGAAGGGTTGTGAGACCTTGTCTATGCTGAAATGTATGTTATAATAAGGAAACATGGCGGTTGATCTAAAGCTTTAGTCTCAGTTTAACTGGAATATGTAATGTGTGGTTAATCTGTAACAGACACAACACATAACTATACCTCACTGTTACCTGAAGTAATGCATTAATAATGTCAAAAGACGCATAAAGATCTGTCATTCAGTGTTCAGAAACATAATGGAGGGACATTGATTTAAAAGGCTGGTTTACATCTGCTAAATAAAAGCTAAACATTTAATTCCCTTTACTTCTGAGAAACGTAGGTCTTCAGGGTTTAATAATTACCACTCTGCGACAATGTTTGCACTGTAAAAACCAAAAAGATCAAGTCAGATTCAAACTATGATAGTTAATACTTGTGTATTTTCAGAGTACAATCAAAGCTTGCGTTCACATTCTGCGTAAAAAAGAAAAACACAAAATGTCTAACTGATAGACTAAAATAGAGCAAGAAAAGCCAAACTGTGAAAAAAGAGATCTTTAGATAAAAGAAAAATTGACAGTAAGGCCAATGTCGAAGCTGTGAGGTTGAATTTAGTTTGAACAGACACAGTGATCAAGTGAAGTTTTCTGGGACTTTAGGAATTTTTTAAGCCCAAAGTTTAGGTGTCTCATACTGTCCCAGATATATTTAGTAATATTCTATATGTACATGGGGGAAAAGCAGACTGTTGGATTGGTGTGTGTAAATGGATGCATCACCTGCACATTGGTCCATACTTAACTAATCCATACTCCCATAACACACTTAGAAGTTCAAACTGGCAAAGTCAAAAAGCAGATACTTGAATCTTTTAAATTCTCACTTCACAATGTAGGGAGAGACTGGACACCGTCCCCAGAAATTCAAAATTCAATCAAGGGGTGAAGAAAGACCCACGTGATTGGCCAGGCCCTTGTCATGGAAACGTTTTTAAACCGAGGGGTTTAAAAGTCAGGATGCTGTCCTTTTTATAGTGGCAAGTGAGCTGTGAGTGCAAACAGTGGCTTTTCTCATGCTTCATCATTGTCGTCATTCCCTTGAGTGTGGAATATGCTTTTTATGATTTTGATTCTGTAGTGGTGGAATTGTACAATTGAAAGTGTATGTAAATGAGGTTGGAGGATGTCTGTATATGTGTTTGAGTGTTTTTGCATGTCTGTTATTTCTCATATAACTGCACTGTTCATGCTGCTGCAGCTGTTATTGCGATTATTGTTCCTGCGTGACAGGTTGGGCGTGGCCATGAGTGGGTAGCGCTCGTCAGGACATCCATACTGGAGGAGGACATCCATGCACTCTTGGCTGTTAGCCTGCCGCGCATATGCCAGTGCCGTATTGCCGTGGGCGTCCCGGGCCATGATGTCCACCCCGTACTACAGAGAGAGAGAAAGAGAGAGCAAAAGAGAGGGTCAAACTCAATAAAGGCAAAAATAAGGCAGAAATATACAGGCTTTTTTTGGGCCTGAAGCCCTAAAACCTTTGAACATTTTGGAATACCATGAATAGTATTTACAGTAACCATGAATAGTATTTACAGTAAGTGCACGATAATCTAGTTATTAAATGACTGCAATAACATTAAATAATAAGGATTAAAAGAACAGTACAGTGTAATTTTTTAGGCCTATTGAAACAAGTGCATTTACAAAAGAACTATAAATAAATGAATCAGTCTACTTTAAAACTGCATTATGCACACTGCTTGAGGTGTAGATTCATTTGAAAATGAAAAAACAACAAAAGGGATGTGTCTATAAATTGCTGCTATTAGTACATTAAATACAGACATTATAAATGGAAGAAACATTCAAACTCCACAGCATGTACATAAATAAATGTTATCCATAAATAAATATAAAGATGACACATCACTCTTACACACATACCCTGGCCAGTAGTTCACTGTGATTGAAAAGTGTTTTACGTGAAAAAGTGTGCTTTGTATACTTACCCATATAAGCAGCTGTGTGATCACCACATTCCCCTTGCGGCAGGCTAAGTGCAGAGCTGTCCGGCCATCACCTTCCCCGCAGGTTTCATTAACCTCATCCCTAGAGCCATGGGCCAGTAGAATGACCACAAAGCGTAGGTCTTCCTCCGCAGTGGCCCGTAGTAACTGCTGTCCCAAAGTCAGTTCTGTGCATGTTAGCGATGCCAAAAACAACTTCTGCTCATATTTGGCCCTGATCCAGCGCTCACGTTCCTCTCTGAAAGCACACACACAGGATCTGGATTAGGGTCGAGATGGAATTAATGCTGGGCTGTCAACACACTGTTCACACTGGTGGCATGTTTTGATCTGCCTCTCATTCCAAATGACATTTAAAAGTTGATAGGATTCGTGTAGTGATGGAGTTTTTCGATTTTGTTTTTGCTGCAAACGCTCACACACTCACATCTCCATCACACACGACAGTATATCTAGACCCTAATACACTACAGAGCTGTAAAATACCACTACAGATGTTCTGACATCTCACAAAACCCAAAACAAACACATGTCTGGGTAATGTAACCCCAAAACTGTAATGGTTAAAAAAAATATTTAAATAATTTGGATTTTTGCAATGCGTCATTATTTTTACTATATTTAAGAATTTGTCCCATAAGATTTTTCATTTTTTTAAATACAGTAATACAGTATTTATAGATTATACAATATATTTTATGTAGTATATTTTATATATTACAGCAATACGGCTAATTTATTTAGCTGTATTTATCCCTTATTTTGACATGTTAACCATGCACAGGATGGGGAAGGTCATAACCAGGCATTGGGTCCATTTATATCACCCCTCCTAAAACTGTGCTATGATAGCACTAATCTCTGTTAATCCCTGCAGAGTAAACAGCCCTCTTCAGACAACTCTGTATTAGTTCAGCTTCAGCTCCTATCAGAGGGGCAGAGGGAGCTTTGATACCCCTGGGGATTGGAAGGGAGATGGGTAGAGGATATTGAGCTGTTCCCTAAAACACAGCTGCTCCACAGGGAGTCTTAACCCATGAAGCCAGAGAACACAGCCTCACAGCCACACTTCCTCCACACAGGAGCATCTAAACAAAGACTCGATGTTTCACAACAAAGTAAACTGGCAACAATGAAAGACGTTTGGGATCAAATCTGAATTGAACACACCAACAGGTCTGCAGTTTTTAAAGCAACAGGCCTTAGTTGTTGTAAATGCAAACTATCTTTAATGTAAGAAAAGCAAGACTAAGAGAGTAAGTTTGAATGATTGTCTATTATGTGTTGTTAATATTTGAATCAATATTTAATAAAATAAATAGATTAAAGAATTAAAGCATCTATCAGGATCTTATTTGAATAAGGAGGAACACATCAAGTACTGTATCTGGTGGGATTTCGTATGAGCATACTCCTAGTACATATTATTTGAAGTAATTTATTAAGTTTGCAAAGTTATGTGATTATCAAAAACAAAAAAATGTTAAATGTTTATAAAAGAAGAAATATTTCACCTCAACAAAGAGATTACAATTCCCTAATTCAATGATCTACTTAAATGTAATCTTGTTTGGTCCTGATTGTGGAACCCTTGTGTCCCATCACGCACTGATCATGTTTCAGTTGTGTGCACATTTCTTGCTGTTGTAAGAGAGAAAGCTACAGGCATGATAAACTCAGAAGAGACTCACAGGGTTAAATTCAAACTCCCAGATTACAAATTAGCCATGTATGGATGTCAGGGGCCATAGTGTGGAGCAGATAACATTTTATCAGAAAAGCAGATGGATAAAAATAGGTAATCAATAGCCCAGGGGATCGATTGTTTAGTGACATCCTTCTTAATCAAAGCAGCAAAGCCATGCTGACGGACCTGAAGCCTCACTGCACACTCAAAGATTTTCTGTCTGAGGCCACAGCTGAGCATCACAGCCCAGCTCTCTCTCTCTCTCTCTCTCTCTCTCACACACACACACACACACACACACACAGGCAAAGGGACACGTAGCAATCACCTGTTGATGTCAAACTAACCTTTCAAAGCCAAACTTTCAACTTTTAGCACAATGTCTGGTTCTTTGAATCAACAAGAATGTGTCATCTGACCTGCTTTTTATGAATCTATTTCCACTATCACAAGTTGACGATTAATCAGTGGCTAATAATGAATAAAGCTCTTGCCCTTTTTGTGTAACATATAAGCAGTCCAGTTTGTATGTAAACGTCAAACTGAACAAGCAAAGTTTCTTCTGAAAGGCAAATCATCTCAGCCAAAGTAAATTGCAGAAAAAAAGTAGTAGGTGTGACAGAGTTGCTAGTGTTTTGAGAAGCAGGACCAGCATCAATGCAGGAAAAGCACACAGGAGGGATAAAAGAACAGGAAAGAGAGGAAGATAAGGGAAGTCTGAAAAAGTCACAGGAGAGTCTGGGGAAGCTGGGAAAAGCTGCAGTATTGGTGGGAAAGTTGAAGAATTTTATTAACTTTGTGTGCTTTTTGGTGGGCGGCACAGGGGCCACGGACCACAGCCACCACACAAAGCATCCTGGGAGCTGTGGAGGAGAGCCACAGAAGTGGGAAATAAGAGAGGAAGAGCTCGGCAGGGTCTCTCTATGGCCCCTCTGCTTCTCTGTGTCCTAAGGAAATGTGGAGCTTCACTGCTCTTTGCAACGCATGCCTTCCCCAGTTAGCAGCGTTGCTAAGGGCCAGGACTGCCTGGTTAACAGAAAAAGCTCCTGTAACAACTTCGTAGCAAAGATTTGAAACAGTCCATTTATTACAACTGATGGTTAAAAAAACCTTGAGAAAGGTAACTGCATATGCCATTGAGCCTTTCTGAATGTACCCTCTCACATATTGATGTGGTTTCTGAGAACTTTCCACAGATTTTTATACTGTACATACTCTTTATTGTATCCCCTAAACCTAACACCCACAGAAAAAACTTCTGACATTTTTAATTAACAAATATCCACCAACACTTTAAATGATATAATTTTAGGACACAGAAAGTGTTCTCATAAACAAACACAAAAAATGGGCCTGTAAATGTGTGATACCCTGCTACCACCAATGTTTGTCTTAATGTCTTCGCTATTACTCTTTATTTATAAACAAACACCTTTGCACAGAGGCTACCTTAATGAGGACCACTATCCTTTATAATAACTGCTTGTTCTTGCATAAATTCACAAAATAAGAGAACAAAGAAATCCCCAGTGGTCAGACTGGGCAACTGGTGGCCACATGCTGTTGAAAGAAAACACACACATTCCTAATCATCATTACCTCATCGGAATCTTGGGGAATACGTCCTGACATAGGAAGAAGGCAATCTGAATGAATTAGCTACTCTGTTCCATGTGTGCACAGATGTACCTGCCTGTAGTAGTTGGCAGTTTGTCCCCTTAGAAAAGTGAATATCAATAATTATTATATAAATAAAAAATTAGTATTTAGTTCTGATAAACAAAATTTAATTGCAACAACAATAACAGTAATAACTATGGTTACCATGTTGTAAGACCTACAGAGGTATTTTTATGGGTTCAAGTGAAAAATGATCTGTTTGTGTGACAGGTTCATTAGAGAGTGCTGTGGGATTATGGGACATTCACCTGAGGGGGAAGTCAGGGGGGAATGGGGAGACAGTAGTCTCATCGCCATTGGAAACGCTCAGGTGGAATGCAACAGGTCAGGTCACAGGGGAATTATTGTGTGTCTACATCAATCTCTTGTCGGGATGGTTTCCTGTTTGTGACTGTGTGTGTGTGCTTGCTTTGTGTTCTCCCTGGACGATCACTTTGTGAGCTTGTGTTTACACACTTGCCAGCTCTTCCTGTCCGGCTCAAAGCCAGAGGCTGTTTACCCAACACTGACAGGCGTCCACTAATGCAGCCACCCGTGACAGGACAGCCGCCCTCCAGCTGCCACTGTCTTCAGAACCCTCTATTCTAAACACACAGATCTGAACCTCTGAGTGTGTTGAGAACAGGGTTCAGGTCAATGGGACACTAAGAAAGCAAAGATTATATATCAGATGTTAACTGCTTTGCACAATTGTGATAACCAGTTAAGTTCATCAAAAACAGAGAGCAAAACAAAAGGTAAATGAGAAATTCACAGAAAAGTAGATTCTTGTTGAGATCGACACTGACACTCTTTTCTTTCAGGCTAATTATACCACTAATTAAGCTCATTAGTGCCCTACTGATTCACAGGTAATGAACTCTGACAGGCTAAATCTGTCAAACAGACAGCAGTGCACAGTTACCTGCGCATGCGCAGACAGACACATGCTCATTCATATCATGGCTTTAACACAGTAGTGCCTACAAACACCCTGTTTACACTTGCTATTAACATGTATTTTGAACATATGCGGTTTCCTGCAATTTTTTATATCCTCTGCAGAGCCCAATCTCTCCCAAACCTAAACCTTACACAGGATAAAATAAATTACAGTGGTGTCTTTTTGGAAATGGTACAAAATTGCAATTAAAAGTTATTTTGATTATCTAGAGAAATGGCACCATTCAATAGCTTCAATATAATGGTACATAATCATCTGCACTTACAAATTCTGACCTCCAAGCCTTAAAAAAACTCAGCATTTTCTGAATGAACGAAACAGAAACAGCACTGAAAGACCTTTATGAGCTGAATAAGCCACGAAGAAACAGTTTTACTCCAAGAGCTGCTCTGTTCCTGCCCCTACCCCCTTTTCTAACAAGGAAAAAACAAGGCTCTGAAATCAATTATCCTCTCCAGCCTAGTCGTTAGCTGCCCTTGGATAGACACAGATAATTAAGCTCAGCGATTCCTTTAACATTACGGGCACTTAGCGATTCTGATTCTGACTGAGCCCTGGCCTGCGCCACACTCAAATCAGTCCCACTGGAGGCAATGGGCCACACTCATATGAGGTTCCATTAACTGGATCAAAACGCTTCAGCGGCAGCATGCAAATGGGGGCCAAAGGGCAAAGTGAGGGAAAAAAGTATGTATGTGAGTGAAGAAAATGTGCTAAGCATCAGTAAAACCACACAGGGTCTGATCTTTGAGTATCAATTCTCTCCATGCTTCATTCATTACCAGTTAGTCTTCATTTCAGCTAGTCTTAATTTTGGTGATGACAGGAAATGATCAGGAGAGACGCTGTCCTGTCACGGGTGGCTGCATTAGCGGATGACGCAGGCCAGATTCAAACCTATGTCTCCTGCATAAGTCCTGAAGGATACAATGTCTCCTGCACAAGTGATGAGGACTGCTTGCTAGGCCATGGTTCTGATAAGCTGACATTTTTACCTGTCAGTGTCCACCTAACCAGGTTTAACTGGTAAAGGACAGGTTTTTAAAAAAGAAAAGATTGTAAGACATGACACTTACACAGTGTCTTTATTGTCCTGAATAAATCTAGGGAAGCCCAGAAGATAACAGCGATATATTATAGCAAGTTGGAGTAAGGGCAAGGGAGAGCAGAAAGAACACAAATACACACACATTATTTATTCTGCACTAAATTGGAGGAAAAGGTAGACGATCGGATGATTCAGGCATTAAATGCCCTGTTGCTTCATATTATCCTACTTCCTCATAATACGCCATGCTCTGATTGGCCCTTGTCAGTGAGTTTAATGTCAATAGTAAATTGGAAGGCTTGTTAGCCTAGTTGGGACATGATTACTGGCAATGGCAGGCAGTCATGTAAAAAATAGTATCTAATAGCCTAATCTAATCAAGAAGTCCTTTTACAGATGAATTAGAATGGGACAGCCAATTATTTGAAACATTTGTGCAGTGCTTTCTGTCAGTGAAAAGGGAAATAAAGAGGATAGAGAGAGACATGAGGAAGAATGGAGGAACTGTTTAACATGCAGCCCATGAGCTGGATCACATCACTGGTCTTCTCACAGGAACGAGGTCAGAGGCTGACGAACGCAGATCAGCTAGTTAATGCTGATGAAATGGACCACCGTGATTGTCTGTCAGTGATAACAGAAAACTGAGGGATGGGTAAATGGCCAAAAAAGGTGTAGAACAAAATCAAGTTCTGTCAAAAATGTAGTTAAGTAATTTCTTCATTTTTTACTCCAGAAAGAGAAAGTTCTGTGAGTGAGCGACTCCTGAGACATCACTACGATAAAAATGTTGCTGTCCGTTTGCGTCTGGATCTGAGAAAGAATTAAGCCCAGCAGGCCTTCCCAACTTACCCCCTCCCCCATTCGTCCCCGGGGCCCAATCTGATCTCGGCTTCGGGGACGTGCACCTGCACCCCGGCCCAGATTAAGAGCCAGGCCTAATTTGAAATCTGTTAGCTCTGCCCTTTTAGAGACCGATATCTGGCCATAAAGAGGATCTTTTTCAGCCACTTACTGCTGAATTATTATGGGCCAGGCATTGCTCATGATGAGGCATGTGGCCACAAGAATCAGGCTCAGTGTGGAGCTCAATATCTCAGCTGTCTGATGAAGACAAGTCCACTATAGTCCAAACTACACTTACACAATATGTCTGACTTGGTGTATCTAAATACACCTGCATAAGTATCTATTTATTATGATAAAAAAAATCCCAAAGATTGCACTTCTCGTATCTTAGCAGATCGAAAACGTGGGAATGTTTCACTAGTATGTACTTTAAACAAAGGGGTATGTGAAACCCACACACTCACAATGCATGTATTTCTCACGTTGAGACATTCTCGCTTGGTGACAGGTTGTGAAACGTCAGCGTGTCGCTGAGGGTTGGCAGTATGAGATGCCAGTGAGCACCACCCTCCTAATAAGTCACCACGAGGCGCAATTAGCAGAGCTGTCACTCCTACCCTGCCTGGCCTGCTAATACAGACCGGCACTGTGTGTGTGTGTGTGTGTGGCAGGGGAGCGGAGACTCTGGTGTCTGTGGCAGCACCACAGTAATTAAAAAAATGAGACTGCAACATGGTCCGGCTGCCACCACAGAGCACTCATGCCAAAACCATCGCCTCAGAGACAGCGTACGGCGGATGTGTGCATGTGTGTTTAAATACACCAAAAATAAGCCCACAGCACTGTCTTTGCGTGACCTCATACAGCCTGGGCTTTTAAAGGCAGTGGAGGTGTTAATTTATCACAAGCAGCAAAAGGTTAATGGGTATGTTTAGAGATTCTCTGAGGCTTTATTATACATAACGCCCCACCAGCTTATGGGGTAACAGGAAGAAACCTTCTCTAGAAACACTGATCTTATGGTTTTTATACAGGGATAAGGCAAGGACCTGTTATATATGGCAAAAATAGTCTGGCTTTTAATAAACTGTAAAAGCATGCACATGCAAATGTAGTTTTCGACTTTGATTAAACATTCTTTTCCCACAAATCTGTGTTGTAATAATAAAATAAAACAATATGAACAATAAAAAAATAATAGTCTGACCACCTCCTGAAGACCCATGTGTTAAAAAGTTTTGCTAAACAATTGTTAAATAAAATATTTAAATGTAATCAATATTCATTTTAATGATTATTTGCAAGATTATCGTGTCAGAGAGAAAAGTGGTAAACTAATGATGAAACTAATGTGAATACATTGTAACACTTTATTATTCATAACATTACTAGTTTACGTTTACTGGCTGATGCAATAACATCTTTCTGCACTCATCAAATAAAAACTGAGGTGACTTCTTCGCTTATCTTTGACAGAACAGTTGTGACACGTTTTTACATTGAGGTAAAACAGACAGTCACGTTGTTGCCATACTTCAATAATACATTTCTCTATCACCACTGATCATAAATCAGTTTATTTCATAACCACTTTCATAAGGTTTCATAAGGTTCATCTCTGTCTCTCATTGATTACACTGGAAGTACTGACCCTAAATATTAAACATGTTTGATGTGATCAGAACAGCCTGATCTTTCCTACAGCAGATTAGGATTTGATCTGAACCAAACATCAAACTTAAAACAAACTTAGAACAAGAAAGAAGCTGTAACTTGCATATAATTCCTTTGATCAGATCCAGTTGTGCCATCTGGGTGCGATAAGCCCCAAACATAATTCCAGCCTGCAGAACGAGACGTGATCCATGAAAAGACACAGAGGTTTGGAAGAAAGTGGTCCTCTCTCCGGTTACTTCCACCCCACACCCCCCAAACAGCACCCTAATTGAAAGCCGAGAGTAGCCCAGACCTTGACAGGCGGGAGGTCAGTCTAATTGCTGCTGGCCATATTTAACATTAAGATAATCAGCCCATTAATTACCCTTTGCGTCATTAAATCAGTCACTTGCAAAATGAAATTTCGAGCTCTATTACTCACTTGAGAGACCACAAGGGTGGATTTTCATTTATCAGACACCAATCCTGGATGCACACACAGATGCCTGAGCTGTGCATCAGGACATAAGCTCGCTGCAATTCAGCATTTGGCAAAAACATGCTAATCATGAAGACTTGCATGTCAAATTTTAATTTTAATGATTTGAATGCTTTCATCAAACAAAATATAGAGAATTCACATTAGATTTTCTGGGTTCACACTGTCAGTGCATTCAATGTACTTTTGTCCAATTAGATTGAAGCCATATGGTTGCTAGCTAAATCAATTCAATGGCCCAATAAATGATGTGGTGACAGCAAATTACATGTAGCCGCACTGACACACTCACACTCCTGGGTGGATTATATGGCCTTTATAATTTGAGTTTTATATATTTAAATATTTATTCATTTCAACACTATTCTCACTTATTTTAAATTTATTTATGGTTTTTTTTTTATGTCTTTTATTGGACTACTAGGGTTTTCCACCAAGAGCTTTCAAAAACCCCTAGGGGTTCAAGATGCAATTGCAGTTGGACTGTGAGAAAGTAGCACAAATGCCAAGGCTAATCATACATGTTGATGAACTGACAACATGTAAAACTGTCAGTTATTTGGGTAATTAATGGTGAATCTCTGAATTAAAAACTTTTTAATGGTAAAATAGTAGCTGAGGGCTAAACGGTCCTTGACTAACTTATAAGAATGCAATTATTGTGTCAAAACATTATGTATGTACATGTATTACTCTCATGACATGCCTTCCTTAGATGGGATAAGTTGTCTAGAAAGTAGTTTCAAGAATAAAAAGTGGCACAACTTACCCCACTATTACATGAAATCGTAAAGGTAAATTTAAAGATAAGATGATAAATAAGTTTGTGTGTAAATCTGTTTCCCCTTTCTCAACCATTTAAAAGAAAACAGAATAACATGCATGTTTTTCCTTCAGTTGCATCTTGTCTGCTTAGTCAACAAATTTGTTATACATCAAATATCAATCCCATTAAATAAATGGCCATTCAGTCAAACACATGAGGGAAATACATAAGTAAATTCTCCCAAGCACTTTCAGCATGAGTATTGAGAGTGAGCAGAGGAATGACTGCAGCACTGTGTCCGGTGACTGTGGTTAACTGAGATAATATTGACCCTCTCTGTAATCTCCTCTTCTCACTCAGGGGGCCACATGCCTTCACATACATAAATAAACAGCTACATGAAGAACTATAATCGCATTAGCACATCGAAGACGGGCGGCAGAAAATGGCGGATCCATATCGAAAAATTTTCAGAGAGGAGGGGAGTAATTAAAAGGTGCTTCAGGTGACTAATGAGGCCGGTGTGAAATGGGAAGTCGATATTTTGGCGGCCAGCAGTCAGCACTAATTTGTTATGATGGCTGGTGGGACTAAAGGCTCTCTGCCGATAATTACGCTGCTAAAGATGGAGGGGCAAGAAAAAGGAAGAATCTGATTTTAGGTTTTGGCACAGTCCTACACACAGACAAGAAGACAACAAGTGTCAGGTTCTGTTCTGTCAAAATACTGCTGATGTCACAAACAAGACATAGTGTTTCTATCAGCTCATTATGTAAACTGTCAAACATTTAGACAAACAATAAGGTTTTGAACTTTATGACAATAATAGAAAAAAGAAAGTGACACATATTTGTCAGTCACGGTTGCCCATAACAGAAATGGGACTTCTGCATTTAACCCATTTTTTGTGAGGAGTGAACACACACTGCAAGTCATGAACACACACACCTGGAGCAGTGGGCAGTTACCCCTGCAGTGCCCACAGAGCAATCGGAGGTTAGGTGCCTTGCTCAAGGGCAATTCAGTTGGAATCAAATCAGCAACCTACAGATTACAAGCCCAACTCCTCAACCAGAAGTCCCCAGATGCCCCCTAATAGTGCCAAACAACACAGTTTAAACTAACTCCCAATGTTTCTTTCATCTGTCATCGACTGGTCAATGAGAGCCCTACCCCAAACCCATTAGTTGCCTAAATGTTATAATCGACCCAGTTGTTCCCCTGAAACAAGCAGTTACAACTGTTTGATGCCATTATTGGCAAATAAATTACCCACTTCACCTTTAAAGAATACAACATTTTGTAATTGTGTACCTGCTGCCATCAGGGGCGGGCTTTAGGCGTCCTTGAGCATTGGCCTCCCACACGCTATTGGCCAGCTCATTGCCAATGGCCGACATGACCTTGATGAGCTCCAGTGGCCACTCGTCCAGGTCCAAGGAGCGGACGCGAGAAACATGAGTCCCCAGGTTGCGATGAATGCCTGAACATTCTATACAGATAAGAGCCCCCAAGTTTAAACTGGCCCAATCAGGGTCTGAAAAAGCACGACAAACAGTAAGATAGGAGAACATCTGACATTTGGAGAAATAATTCTCAAAAGTACCAAGATCATATATCTAATTTTCAGGCTTAAATGGGTGGGGCTTAGGTAAATTAACAGTATATTTAATAGAAATTTACAGATGACTATGTAGCTTTACTTTTATCATTTGGAATGCTAGAGGAGGTTGGGACCATTGGTGAACTGATACAATAATTTGCAATGTGCATTAAATGCATGAACATCGTAAGAATGGTTATATGTCTATGTTGGTAGGGGACTTACTTTGGGCTTCACAGTCCACACACCGTGCGTTTCCTCTCATATTCCTGACTGACTGTAGTGCAATGGCTTCTGATTGGCTGCTTAGACGAGACTGTGGACACAATGTTTATGAAGGTAAAGTTTAGAAACAACTTCAAAAAGCATATTACAAAGGAACCAACAGGCACTGCTTTCATCAAACAATGCAGAAAACTGCAACATTTTACTATGATGAAATTAGTTTGCAAGAGGTAAATAAATAGAACAAAGGTAGAAGGTCCAGAAATGCAATTGGACCTGGCCTGAGGCATAAACACACAGAGCGGTTTGAGATTTAAGATTGTAGCTATGCAACAGGAATGCTATAATAAAGGCAGTGTAATATTAGAACTAAAGTAATTACAGTTTATAATGTGTACGTAACATATAAAACCTAGAAAAAAAAGCCGGTTTTAACCATATAAGAAGTAGGGGCATTTTTTATTATACCCTGCATTAGATACAACTTTGATAATAAATATCTTTGAAAATACACAATGAGTACAATGATCTCCACAGAAACAGCATAATGCACATTATGTTCTATTGTGTTGATAAACAAATCTTTTTTACCTTCTGCTTGCTGCTCTCGCAGGACTGCAGGCTTGCCAGGATCTGGCCTTCAATGGCCTGTACCCATGCATCCCGCTCCTCGTAAGACGTTGCCTCAAAATTCCACATCTGTCCCGTCAGAGACACAATGATGAATTCAAAGTTGTCCTCTTGTTCTAGAACAGATGGGGGGGTTCATTATTAATCCACAGTTACAACAGCAGTGAAAGAATGCTGCATAACAGTATTTTTACATTCAGTAGAGCACATCTGAATATTGTGATGCACCCGTTTAGTGTGATATTTGTTTAAAGCCCATGAGCAAATCTGATGTTTTCAAGTGTATGTCCATCTGACAACCGTTCAAAACAGGTTTCAAACACTCCATCTGCTATTGGTTGGACAAAAGCACCGTCTTGCCTCAAACTCACATCATTGGTTGAGTCAATGTTGTTATGCTCATTTTAGTCTGGCTGTGCCAACGAACAGATCATAGTACCATTTGGTGTTACTAGTGGCACAGAAATTTAGGGCTGCAGCAACTAATCCATAAAATAGATTATTATTAACAATGAGGAAAATCAATAACTAATGTGATTATAGATTAGTCATGCCTGTGTGCTGTGAAAGGAAACTAGTCAGCTAGTCATGTTGCTGTTGCTGGAAAAGGAGCATGATCTAAGTTCTAACACAAGAATGCTGTATATTTATAAGCCCGTCAAACAAAAACAAACGTTTAACACGTCTTACCCAGTTGTTTTTAGTTGTTATTGATTTTAAAGACGTACATGCTATTAAAGAACTTAGACAGGTGCATACCTCAGCATTCAACTTACAATTTATGATTATATCCATATCTGTAGATGTTTGATAGTTCCAAAAATATTAAAATTTTACATATTCTGACAACAAGCAACTATGAAATGCACCGGCAATGGGCATGTGCACACCAAACAATGATTTGTCAGTGGCAATGATTTTTGCTTGAATGTTCTGTTAATATTATGTCAATATTATCTCAGTTAACCAATGTTCTAAAGTAATTTTAGGTTTAAAACCTATAACAAGTAATATTTATGGCAGCAGTAAGACAATATAATTAGACAATAATTTATAATTAATAAAGACAATAATAATTTAATGTGTTCCTCATGTCTCAAATGTTAATGTTAGTTAACATTTTGTTTTTTGTTTATTAGCATTTTTATTTATTATTCATTTATTCATTTATTAATTTCTGCTTTCAGTTTTTACTTTTTGAATGTAACATTTGTATTTGTTTTTGCTTATAAACAGCATAGCCTACATAGAAGATACATGTTTTCATAGGCTTTATAATACACATTGTTTGGAGGACACCACTCGGCAAGATGTGGAATAACAATGTTTAAAATCATGGATTAAAATAGATTTTTATTCATAAAATATATCATTTGTAGATTTGTAGATTCTACAACAACAGATTGTTGTAGTCCTACATAAATTACACACGGCTTTAACTGGCCCAAAGACTAAGAAAGGTTTGGTTACACTGAGGTAACAGTAACCAGCCAGTATAAGGAAGGATCTTTGCCCCTGTGTAACACCTGTTAGCTGCAGGACACACTCCGCACCCCCGACCTAAAGGCTTGCCCCCTGACCCTTGTCAAGATATGCCACTAATTACAGATCAGAGCAAACCAGCATCCCAGTTTCTCCAACCGTGCTGCTGGCCCTGTCCAAAACGCTCCCTAGGCAAAGTGACATATGGATCTACTATCCAGGGCCCTGGTTGGGTTAATGGGCCAATCACAAGACAATTAGGAAAATGTGTGTGTGAGAGAGAGAATGAGAGAGTAAGACCGACCAACTCAGTTTATTTCTGGGGTCTCTGTACAAAGAAATGGAAGAAATTTTTTTAGCTGCAAAGAGGGTCAACATTTGGAAAGTGTTAAGAACAAAAGGCCACTGACTGGGTGATTAGAGGGGACAGCAATGGAAAGGGCACACAGATGGCTTGAAGAGAGAACCTGCATTGATGAGGTGGTGTGTCACAATCAAAGAGATCCCCCCCCAGAAATGTGATCTTAGGTGATTGGACACTACACTTTCTGTTTATAATTTCCTCTGGATGGTGCAATTACATAATGAATAAGTTATCAGGAAAGTATTACCACCACACACACACACAGACCCACACACACAGACACACACACACACACACACACACACACAGAAACACACACAAACACACAGACACAGCAAGCCTAAGGCAAAATGCCATTCAAAGGAAGGACCCATGGTCCCCATAGCAGCATATGCAAGCCAATGACAAACAGGACCTGGAAACAACCAGGTACCTCTGTCATTCCAAGACACAATACATAGTATTACACCAATACGCCCATGATACCCACAGAACAAACAAAAAGCTGGCTTTACACAGCTTTTAGGAGTCATGGTACATAGGAATTTATTTGTCTGCTGTTAATAAGTTAGTGTTTACAAGACTGCTCCAATGATCATGGTTAAGAGAACTAATCAAGTGACTAATAACTAATCACTGTACTGGTCAATATTTTGTAAGGTAACAGTAAGGTAAAACACAATTTTCAATATTTAAAGAAATTAGTTAATTTTATTAAATTGAAAAGGAAAAAAAAGAAAAAAGTAATTGTGACTGGTTGTTTTACCCATCAGGTTGTTTTACATATTCTCTTCCTGTCAAGTAAGCAATTCTTGGCCTCAGTAGCCTTATTTAAACAACAAATCATTAACTTTGCAGAGTGTCAGTTTAAAGCACATTTAAATCAATACTTCTACAGCTTGTACTGCATGTTCACAGAGAGTCAATGGCAGTGTTATACTTCCCATAAATAAGCCTTTAAACACTACGTCAGCGAGTCGTCTGCCCTGGCTGCGCTCTATTCTATGATGGCTCTTCAAATCATCTCCCTGTGAGGCCATTTCACAAGTTTAATCAGCGGGAAATCTGTGCAGCCACACCATTTCCTCTCCCTGAGTCAATCACAGGCCTAATTGGACTCCTATCATACAAGTCATGTTAAAGGTCCCGGAGGGCCACAGGCCTCCCTGACCGCTGTAAGAGCCTTGTGTTTCAATCCCAGAATTCTTCACTGACTACAGGACATGCTTGAGAGCCAGCGTGCTAAAAACTCTGTGGCCTCCAGCCTCGGAAAGAGGCATTAAAAGGGAATGGTAAAAAAGGGAAAAAAGAGAGCTGATTTCCTTGATCCCTTTCCTGCTCTGGATCAAAGAGAGAAGCAGAAACCAGATCATTCGCTCCTAGATTAACAAAAGCGTTAACTAGGTTTTGCGTAAAGGTCAAATCTCATGTAAAAACTAAAATAAAAAATAAACAACAATTGGGTGGGGAGTCTGGTCTATTATTTATTCATGTTTTTTTTTGTTTTTTTGCCGTGTTTGATAGGTTTGGGGGCTGGTGGGATCACTGGAGCATCCCAGGCAAGATTGGACCCACCCTTCAAAGGCACCGGGCCCTCTGGGGTCAGCAGCAATGTTCTCACCCTAATTAAATTGCAGCGCTGCTGGGGAGAGGGCGGTATTTGACAATTATGAAAAGCAACAATGCAGAAAGACGAAATTCTGAGGCAAATATGAAGATCGGCTCCGCCTCCTCCCCTTAGCACACAATTAATAAAAAACAATTGTGTAATACAAAGACTGTGTTGACAGGGCATCAGGCAGCCACCCCTCCTCTCTATTTCCCCCTAAACTTCAAAATATGGGCAGCTATTACTCATCGGTTGTGGCGCTAATCTCCATAGTGTTCAAGCAACTAACAGTTTACAGCAGGATCCAATCGTTTCTGTTTAGAAGTGTGAGCCTTTATCATGAGCCCAAAATATACCTTACAGGTGGACACACATACACTTTCCTGCAGCTACACAATTGCAGTGTTTCAATGTATGAACTCTGACACAGGCAACCTTTACTGGCAAACACAATACACACAATCAGCTCTTAGAACAAGGATGCAGCATGCGGAAAAATGAGGCGGACCATGGGGGGGGTGTTGCCTCTACCTTGCCCAGACACCAGTGCTTGAGGGTAAAGTGAAAGAGTTGAATGGTTTGAAACACAAATTAACAGAGCGAAATGTCAAAGCACACAGTATTGCTTTGTGATACAGGTCATTAATTCTCACATTATTCCCTCCCCATTCAAGCATCCAGAAAGTGTGGGTAACTCCTGTAAGTTACCCACATCCAGGGAAAAATGCAAAAAAATAATTTATGTGGGGGAGGAGTGATGCTGTGTAAAAGGGGGCGTTTAAGGAAAAAAGGCTATGCCATAAATGTGACCTCCCACAATGGGTTTGTCCTACCACAAGGCACCATCTGATTTACCATTCATGGTTCTAAATTGGCACAAAACTCACAACACAGAAACAATCACAGAACAGAATTGTACAATTGTCAGATTTGACACATGCTCTAGAAATGCATTTGAGAACTCCACCTTCAGCTACAGTAAGTCCATGCAGAGGGCACCAAGGGTCATTCAGGAAGGATATAAACACAGGATCTCACGTGTGACGTTAGGAGACAACTTTCTTTCACCTCACTATGCTTTCTGAAGCCAGTTACCTTCAGCGTTGCTGCTGTAAAGGTTGCGCAGGGTACCAATGCGATTTAGTTTCCATGCCCTACGTTTGGCTGCATCCGACAGCGGGGTTAGGCAGAGATGTCATGAGACAGAAAAAGACGGAAAAGCAAAGAAAATGACAGGGATAGAGAAAGCAGAATAGCCAAAATATCAAATGGAAATTGAACAGACAAATGAACAACAAGTGTCAGAATAAAAAAAGCATAAAGTATTAAATGCTATGATGTCATTGGGTAAAAACACACCACATTAGTTAAGAAATGCATAAAAATTCACCAGCTAAGTGAAAAATTGCAAGACAAAACACTTTACTATACAAAAGGTCAAAAATGAAAATACAAAAATGAAAATAAACACACTAAAGATGTTCATTTTATATAATACGAGATAAGGACAAGAAAAATAGCATTAGCATGCAAGACGCAGTTTAAGTCTTTTTTGAATTAACAAACCACCATTATATTCTCAGTTCAATGTGCGTATCAACACTGATCTCATCTTTTGTCTTTAAATAACTGCTCATTTTCCCAGCGCTGTTAACAACTGACCTAAAACCACTTTGGCTCAATGCAGTCTTACTATTTTCCCTTAGGCCAAAGGGGACATTTTTAACACAAGAGTAATTCAGGAAAAACAAACCCATATAGTTTCTTCTGTGCGCATAGCATCAGAGAGGCAAAAACTAGGCAAGGTGTGAATTAAAGCTAATAGGTGTCCAGAATCAAGCCATTTTCCACACAATAGACTCAGCATGAGCTGCAGTTCTTGAGAAAAATTTATTCATTTTGATTGTCATGTGTCATGCTTGATATCCCGCATAAACCATTCTTCTCCTTTTAATAACCATCTATTCCGCCAATGTCTCTTTTAACATCTCTCTCATTTCAGGTGCTTAGAAAGGCACGTAAAAATGGCTTTTGTTGATCACAGGGAGCCACTTTTAGCAAAGTGCCAGAGGAAAGGTGAATCGTCCTTTTTTCCATTCCATTAGGAAGCCATAAGACCCTCTACACTTTGTTCCTGCGTGTAATAGCGCAAAGCTGTTCACCTGCAGAATGTTTTAATTAAATGCTGCAGACCCGTGCCAGACTGATTCCGGCTGAGGACACCTGTGAGGCCTCGCTATCTTCTGGAATACCTTTCTCTTAAAATGTCTGTAAAATCTCCTTTCTCAGACTTTTCATCTCTTTGTGTGACAATCAAGGCATTTGTGAACCTTCCGCTATCTCTCAGCTGCGCAGACCCCACGCCGTCTGCCTAATCAGGTTTTAAGGAAATCAGGTTTTGTCCTGCTTTTATCAAACATGGTAATTACTTCAGAAGGGTCACTTAGGGCACTACAGCTCAGTGGTAATTGGTAAACTCTGATCATCCGTGCAGAAAGTTTGCTATTTGAGTGGTGGGCTTTTGGTGACGTGAGAGTGTAAAAAGAAAAAGAAAGAAGAAAAAGGAATGAGTTTGAAAAGGTTTGTCTTGAAATATATACCCCGCCATGCTTTACATACAGGCATGTATGCCTGCATGAACTGAAATCACAAACTTAGCTGCATTTGAGTCAGTTGCTGTATTTTGAAAATGTGGACATTTTTGCTATATGCACTCATAAGGTTATGCAGATTTGTCAAGTATAAACCAGGCTTCACAAACAGCATTAAATATAAGAAAAAAGGAGAATCATTTGCTGCTCCTGAGTGAATAACTTGCAGCTTTATTTAGTATTCAGACAATTATTTAATTACTAGTTAAACACAAAGTTGTATATAAGCGCACACAGTTCTTATCTTGTGAACAGGTCCACCCATAGTCTCACAAAATCCTGTGGAAATAACTGAAGCCTATTTTTTGGCACAAAAATGTGAATCTTTATTATAAAAATTATTATTATCATTATACATAATAATAGTTAAATTTAGCATAATAAGTATGTACAGCATAACGTCATAAACGTGTGTAGTTGTTCTGGTGGGTTAGAAATACGGACCCCCTTCTTTCGATTCGTTCCGCAATCCATGATATAAAACACTGTGAGCTCAGTAACTGACAGTGACTGTGTGTGTTATATAAAACACTATAAGGTGAGTACCTGGCTGCTGGAGCTCATGAATAACAGAGAGGCTGACAGCCTTATCCCTCAGCTGGCCTGTGGCGTGACAGCACTCGCCGGCCCCACGCACAAGTGCTTAATGGCTAAATTGGGAGACTGTTACTAATCGCTTATTGAATAATGAAAGTGACACAGCTGATAAAAGATTTCAATACTGTAGATTATTTATAATATTTCACTTAAGTGCCTGCCTGACAAATGGGGGCTGGGAAAGAGACTAGGGCAGCGTCTGAGAACGTTCAACCTTTTCAAAAAACGTGAATCAGGGCAAGACAAAGTGGCTCTCTGGGGTTAGAGGAAGAGGGAAATAAAGAGGGGGTGAAGGTACATTAACACAACCCCATTTTTCACAGAAGAGCAAGACGACAGCAATGGCGTATGATACAGAATGATCCTCCTCTTAAACATCTGCAATCTCAAATGCATATTAATATGTTTTAAACAGATATAACAGAAATGTAATGGTAAATATTAACAGTTAATATAATCACAATTATTTAGCTCAGAATTGTTCACAATTACTTCAATAATTTTAATATAATATATTTATAGTAATCTTTTACATTTTTTATATTAATTTATCATTTATTTCACTTTTACGTTGGCATTTTACGTTTCATCAGTTATTGTATATTTGTATTGAAAAATTAATTAATTACGAAACAACCTGTTCAAGAACCTGATTTTTTAATTATTAATCATAAAACCTGTAAACATTATGCTACCTCAGAATTCTTCTAAGTTCTATGTGTGTTTTGACCAGTTTTGAGGTTTAACGTTTTTCCATTGCTTAAGTAAGTACAGTAAGTACAGTGAGAATGTAAAAAAAAAACTCAATTTTGCCAAAAATGTCATATAGAACCTTATAATTCTAAGGTAGCGATTACTTAGTTTTTTAAGCATTATTTAAGCATTGTCATGCCCATTTAGAAAAACAAGTTGCAAAAATTTTGTGGAAGCATGCCTGGCAATGCAGTCACTTTTTGCTCACCTTTGTGGTTGTGTGGCCTAGTCAAGTTTGAACAAGACCTATGCTTATTAAAGAGCTTATGGTTCCGTCTCATCTATAGATGTGGCTTATAATGAGAATTAACTGCAGTTTGCACCCTAACCTAGCTGATCATTTTTGTCTTGGTGCTTGTTAGCTCACCAATACCACAGATGATTTTGCTTAATTATTCAATACAGGAAATCGTAATCGCAGTTAAAACACAACAAATTGTGCAGCTCTGCTAGTTATCAAACATAACAGTTTGGTGACTGATTTAATGTTAGGTTCTAAACACACACTAGGAAACTACAAATTGGAGTTTCATCAACACAGACCAATAAACTTCCTGGAACAATGTATTTGTACCTGTTTACTACAATCTAAAGATCATCAGGTTGTACGGCTCCCATTTCATTTCCCATGATTCCACTCTGACCACATGGTGGCACCATAGAGAAAATCATACTGAACAGATGCTAATGCTTACAGTATGTCATGACAAGAGGTGGTGCAACAGAATTAAAATATACCCTTTCAAAGAAAAATGGCAACTGCTAGAGTCTTACGCTGAATACAGTGGATTCTGAAATACACAGCATATAATTACGGTTGTGTACACACACACACAAACACACATACACTCTTCTCTCACTGACAATATATTGCACCCCTTTGGGAGAGGATCAATAAAGGTGATTGGGAACAATTTAAACAAGCACTGATCCTCCGACTCTCCAGAGGCCGTGGCCACCCACACAAGTCCAGTCTAATTAATCACACACTCAGTGTAATGACACACACTCATCCATCATTCTCACATGCTCACTGCCTCACACACACTCACACTTACAGTCGACTATACAACACTTTGAAGCGGCATTTATACCCTGTCAAGGAGTTATAAACTTTTCACTGTGAAATAAAATGTTAGAAAACACTCAAGACTAACAAAATAATATTATTCAACTCCTAAATATCACAATTTAATGATCTAGTCCTTTTGTCGTAATGTAAATGGTTGGTTCATTTAGGCATCTAAATAAACGTTTGGTCCGAATCATTTGGATAATACATTTTTTGTGCCTATAGCTTCATCAGCTTTTTCCAAATCAGTCAATTGTATTACTACTAAAATATAAAACTATTATAATGTAATATTAGTACTATTTAAGTGGGACAAACTGAATACACTACGCAATAGTATACTCTAGCCCATGTTGAGACACAAGCACACAGGATGTTTAATAAACTAGCTGTGTACCATGTGCAACACAATCCTCAAATAAACACAAACTTGTAGCTGTGTCAGAATCATGGCTGCAGTAATGGGTGGAGCCGGCTTGTGTTTGAGTGACAGCCGGCGTTTAACTGTTCTATCTGTGTGAGTGCAGAACAATCACTCAGCAAATTTCTGTTGCTCCACTGAGGCCCGTCAGCTGCCTGATCCACACTGACGGCAGGAAACGCATTACACATCTGCTGCTCAGAAACATCTGTTTCACTGCACTGTCACAGCAGACAGAACTTTGGTGTGGGAGACAGCAACAGTTTTTATACAGCATATGGTGTTTGTATAATATACACCCTGGTACACTGTATGTAAGAAGGTTTGTTGACTGTAATAAAAGGCACAAGAAAATATTTAGGGTCACCTGACTTTGCTTAAATGTTTGAAATTATTTTTCTGCAATAATATGTAATTTGCCAATATATTAATTTCTTTTGCTGGAAAATTATTTTATTTTTTAAAAATGTATCTGACATGAATGACTTGAAGCAAATAATAAAGATAAATCAGCCAAGAGTTCAGAGTAAATGGAACTCTATTTGTGTGTGTGTACATATAAGAATATACAGTACACTTGAATAAATGTACATTTACGTTAATATATTTTAAGTATTAAATATATATATTTCAAGTATTAACATTTTCATTCCAAACTATGTTACAAAGTAACATTCCGTTGTTTTTTTCAGATTCCAAAGCATATAAATTTAATAACTAAATTAATGTACAAAACATACTCTTAGACGCAGTATTTGGGGTCATGGAGGGATGGAGACACTACGTACCTTCTGCTGCACCAGAGAAGCCATCCACCTTAAAGTTGCTGGTACTCTTCTTCCTTCTGTGTTTTTTGCGGTTGGCATGCGGCGACGGGGGCGGGTCTATTTTTGGACTGGTGGTGCTGGATATACTAGGACTGGAACACACAGAATCTCCCAAACCAGTATCTGCACATAAAGAGAGGAAAAACGAAACACTCAGACAGGGTCTGTGACGGACCCTCTCATTGATGGACCAAATGCCAGCTGGAGGGCAATTTCATTAGACGCTGTATCGTAAATGGGCATATCAAAATTTATTAACTTATTTTTTAAATATATTTAGATGTGCTGGCAAGCAAAAGTTTAAGTTAATTACATGAGTCACAAATTAACCAAGAATTAATTAATTGCAGAAATCAATAATTAAATCAAAATACTTATTAAATCAAAAAACTTATTTTTAAATTTTTATTACACTGTTCAGCTGTTCTTTATCACCTGTGTAAATTGCTTTTCATGCCAGTATTTTTTCTTTAATTCTTTATGAAATTAAAGCAAAATAAAATGAATGCTAATTCATTAAAAATAATCTACATCTAAATTCTCTCAGCAGGTGTGGCAAAAATTTGATTCCGATCCCTACATAACTACACACAGAATATTTCATGTCCACTTCGGTTTAAATGATGGAGCGCTAGCGCTCGCGTAAAGCCTGTTCTGACTGGAGATTGGCCGAATATTCCAGCTCAGGCTATCAGAAGGCTGCTTCACTTTTCATAAGCGGCAGTAACAGCCATGACTAGCGGCAGAATAAAATAACATTCAGCTCACATCAATATCAGGCCGGGAGAAAGCGCTGTTGTGGGGAGGGGTCGGGGGATGTTCGGGCTGGCACTGAACACGCTTGCAGCACCGTGCATCAGCAGACAGCCCCAAGGACGGCCGTAACTTATTTAACAATCATTTAGTCTTAGCTCAAGTGGAAAACGTGACAACTTATCTCTGCTGACAAGATGCCATCCCAAAATGAACAATTAACCACCTCGTTCTAGCAGGCCTTTTGTCCAAGCTCTTACTCTCTCACACACACACACACCTCAATATCACCTTTTTCCTCACATTCTCCATCCAGCTCCGTGCCATTTGTCTTCATGCTGATTTAGTTCATTTATTATCTGGTAAAATTGTAGCAGACACTTATAGAAGAGGAGCAGAGAGAAGCAGAGGAGATGAGAGAAGGAGAGAGTACCAGGAGAAAAACTGAGGACAAAGCAGAGTAGAGGAGCAGTGAAGAGGAGAAGAGACAAGAAAATACAGCAGAAGAAATAAATGGGGGACAGCAATTTTTTAATTAAGGAAAAAATTAATTATGTTTAGATTTAATTCAATATGAATTCAATGTCTAAATTATGTGCTTATACGGTGAAGAAAAATGTGAGATGGAAAAAAGTGATCTCTTAAATTTTTTAAAAATGTTTTACTGATGCATTGTCCATTTTTATCAGCCTATGTTTTTTAAAAAAAATATAAAGTTTTAAGTTATTTTTATGTTATTAACTAGTTATTTGTTTTATGGTACTCTACTATAAGAACTGTAGAAAACATGTAATGCAGAACTATAAGAAAGACAAAAGAGGGGAAGAAAGAAAGAAAACACAGAAAGGACAACAAGAGAAAGCTTTGGACATCTCCACTGGATTTAAGTTTTTGTAGACATTTTTGTATAAACCACCTTTCATGTCTACCAAGCAACAGGAAACCCAGGCAGTCAAAGAGAAATCAAACAACAGATACACATCCCATAACAAAAACGAGTGCACAGCTCAACAAGTCTGTGACATCAGGATGGCCAGGCATTTCTCTCAGGGCAAGTCGACCGAAAGCATGCACACCCCTCCTCTACCCTGAGTGCCCAAAGCACCCAAACACAGCAGCTGTAATCAAAGAGACACACTCATGACTTCCATTGCTGTTTGTCTTTCATTATTAAGCGAAGGAGGGAAGGGGCATCAGGAATAGCCGTAAAGGGAACATTTATGTGTGGCTGCTCTTGGCACTGGAAGCTTCAGGTAAAAGACAGGGATGTCACTCCTTTTCCAGTGTGGAGAGGGACAAAAAGACAAAGAGATATCCAATCCCTGCAGGGGATCTAATCTCCTTTAAATGGACTTGGCTTTGTTTCCTCTGGAATAAAAGAGCTTGTTACTGAGGGTGTGTTTCTCAAAGGCAGCCATGCTCAGTCAAAACGGGTCTGGCCTGATGTGATCCAACGCAGTCAGACAGCACACAGCAAAGTGTCAACTGTGGCATCTCCTGAACCACTTTAAACCTGCTCTTACAATTACCCTACCCTTCCCAATCTGTACGTCTACATTTCAGTCTTCACAGTTCACAAAATCACAGTTCAAATATGTAGACGTGTTATGTTTTTATTCACAACTAGAGGGCTGTTAGTATCTTTTATTATGTACATAATGTATTATCTTTGTATTTCTGTAGCTCAAGGCCATGACTTAAATTCCTAGGGAACACACAAATTAATCTCTCTCTCTATGTGCAATACAAAAAAATAATAATTATTATTATTATAATTACAGTGACTCCCCTAAATAAAGCAATCTAGCAAGAGACCAAACAAAATTTGTACACAAACACAAGTATCTCAGTGCAGCTACTGAAAACATTTACGTGAGGGACTTCAGTTAATTACTTCACAACCACTTATCTCTCTCTATTTCTCTCTCCTCTTAGAGGAGAGACAGGATCTCATTCCTGCCAGCTCCTGGGGCAAGAGGTGACAAGTAATCAAAGTCCGGCACCCCGTCATCCAGCCATCAGATCTGATCCAGTCAGGCCGCAGACAGACACATCATTAGACCAACAGAAAGGTTATTTATAAAAGAGCTTCCTGGGGGGAAGCACATAAGCACTCAAACAACCTCACAGCACAACACCCCCCCGGAGCGTCACGAATGTCCAATCAGCCTTTCTGAATATCACTGAAACTAAAGCATGGAGGGGATGCATATGACCACCGCTGTTGCAAGTCACTGATATGCCAAACGATAAACCCAGAGAGTAATTTAAAGTGTTTTAATGCTTACAAGTTGTATTTACCAAGCCTTGGAGTAATTCAGATGAAATACATTTCTGTTTACATTTAATCTTTGAGAAATCCAAAGCATCTTATAGTAAATTCAAGCTATGAATAACTAAGTACACTTTTCATACTGAAATCACAACAAACTAGCATCCAGCAAAGTGGTGACAGTAAATAACGGTGTAACTGTCCATGTGAAATATTGTAAAGACAACACAAGAGTCACACACATTTCTAAATAAGAAAGTAAGAGTCTTATTTAGTTAATCCAGACTGCCTTAAACAAAACTAGAGAAATCTAACAACTAGCTGCTCTCTGGTGTGGAGCTATCTGCCATACGACAAAGCAGATCTGGTTTAGGCTGCTAAACTGTAAAAATCACTCAGTGGGATTGAGTGAAAGCCACAATATAGCAACTAATGGCCCTTTATAGCACATACTGCAAAAGTACTGCAGTTGTGTTATTCTAAAATTGACAAGTATCACTTTATGTAATTTTTTTCAGAATAATGCAGTTTTATTTTTAGCAGAAGGACAGAAAGTTCTTCTTTCAAGTCAGGTTTTTGCAAAACAGGTGTGTGTAAATAAATGTCTGTTGGGCTTGTTGTGAGTTTCGCATGAAGGACGGACATACAGATATCACTTTCTATTCAGTAAATTTAACTGAACCCACATGATTACAACTTTGGCGTCGTATTTAATAGTCAAAAGATTAAAAAGCATTTGAATATATAATTTCTTATGTAAATTACATTTTACAATTAAGTATGTAATAGTTTTCAATATTATATTGAATGCACATATTTTACATGCTGTTGTTTAGTGTCTGTGGCTCAGCTGTGTGTTTGTGTCATGCCCTGCTGCGAATGTGATCGGGAGCCCGTTTAAGCTTTTCACACCTTTAACTGTTATCAGGGTTAAACAAGGGGCCAAAAACAGGCAGGGGTCAAATGACAAGACACGGCATGTCAGTGTAGCTCATCAACACACAAACACACAGTGCTGACAGCTGACAGTCTCAGGGACGTGTGTGGGATCAGTGTTTTAGATCGCATGACTTAAATGTTTTTCATGATCCTAAGAGCCTTCTAAATGCCATTTGAAGAATTTCTATTTATGCTTTTGATAGTACAGTTTAATTTATTATTTAGTCCAGGTCATACATTTTAAAAAAAAGTCTTTTTTTAAGCAGAACTAATTTTGAAACTAATTCTGAGCAAACGTCCTTAGATTAAAAAGCATCTCAGAAGCTGGCTGACAAAATGCCATAAATACTGTTTGCAATGTTTGCAATATTTAATGTTTGCAATATTTAGACAAAGAGTGGTTAATATAACAAAAACATAATGTTTTGATATTTCTTTGTCTTTTTTCCACACACTGTGGCTGTGTAAATATGAGGGATTTCACAGAGATAGGAATGTAATTCTCATTGACAAAAAAGGTGACAGTCTGATCAACACATGCTCTAAACATTTCTCTGTGGCCACAGCCTGTGCCGGTGACTGATGAGCCTTTGGTAACGTGATACTGTTGAGTGTCCATTACTTTGATACACAGTTAGAAAAGCATTAGATACTGACAGAAGGATCAATGTAAGGTGGTTGCACAGTGTGTGTTGTGTTTTACAGCTGTGGGATAACAAATCACTGTTTCCTGGTTGTGTCTGACCACAACTGCCCTGTGATGAGGGAATGCACAGAAGCCGTTTGAAGAAGCACCTACCTGTGCTGATCCCTGAGTTGGCGATGACAGTGGCATCGCTCCATTGGTCAGCACTGGACACGGAATATGAGCGCTGGTGCATTCCATCCGTCCGACTGTTAAATGACACAAGACTGATGCCACTTGCCATCTGAGACGTAGAAGAACTAGTGGTCACAGAGCCTGGAATAAATAAAACAAATGGATTTAAAATTAATAAAATTTGTAAATGTTTAAAATGGGGACCAATTGCCTGTTAGAATGCACATTGGCTGTTTATTAGAACCTATAAAGCACATAAGACTTACAAAAAACATAAGAAAAAAACAATACAATTCTCTTACACATGTAAACACAACAACAGCTACCTTTTGTATTAAACTATTAACAGATAACACATTAACATATAAATTAGTTTAAATTTAGTTTATTTTGGCAAAATCTGTAGTCAATAGTGATTGTGTTCTCTGTACTAAAGTGTTTATTAAAATGTTTAGTAAAAATTTATTATTATAACATTACAAACATTACCTCACCTACAGGTTTTATTATAAGGAAAACATTTCGTAAGTTTCATAATGTTTAGGTGTTTGATTTTCGTCCTGCCCATTTAGTACCTCAGACAATATTTGCATTAGCTTTTACACTGTCTAGTTCAAAGCTCCAGAGATTACATAAAATCCCCTGCATCAAATAGCTACAAAGAGGAAAGTGGTAGTCTGCCCATGTTTTTTTATTTAGCTAAAACAATTTTTTTCACTAATCAATATTTCTTTACCTGTTCTAAAACCTTGCTGCATATTATCTCTAGCATGTCAAACACTTCTTTGATGTGCTCGTCAAAAAGCATAAATAGCGATTAGCATTCCACTCGATGGCTATTGCAACCATGATTCATCATTAAACTGCATGATGAATTTGTCTGACTGCACAATTAAAGCGGACATTACTGGAAGTCTTATAAATCATAATAAAATATTACAACGTAACTAAGCACAAACACAGTCTAAACACAGTTTAAACACAGTCACAATAATGCTGCTGGGCTTATGACCACAACAATCTCACTTCAATAACTTACGTTTATTTGAGAAACAGAATGTAAATAATGCTGACGTGATCATACTGATTGTCACTTGCGGTAGTTACAGCCACAAAAAATGCTTGCAGTGTTAAAAAAAAATAGCATTCAGTAAACATTTCTTTTTCAGGTTTTAATATGTTGTTGCATAAAGGTGTACCCACGGGCCTCCACTGGCCCGTTACAAACTCGACTGAATGAAATGTCACGACTCAATTTAATCTCCATTGTAGCGGATAAATCAAACAGCAGCACCTTTGGGTAAATGGCAAAAACTGATCGAGCTTCAAGAGAGGTCTGATAAACTACATTTTTACATCGACGGGCAACTGGAGAAAAATAAACACTCAATGCATAAGGGCAGAGAGGGAGTACATGCGCACACACACGACACAGGGACAGCGGTGTGTGAATATACTGAAATGGATCTATGCATAATTGGGGCTCTCAAAAAACAGAGATGTTAAGACAGACGGAATAAGAGGTGTGTGTGATCATGTTGGTATCTTGGCTTTTTAGATACATCCCTGACTTACAAAAGCCTTCACTGCTGTGCAGTGAAGTGAATTATCTCTTTTCTCCTCCATGGCTCCCTCCCTCTATCCCTCATTAGTGCTCATTTCGGACTTGGCTGACTGGCAAATGAGCTCTGATTGCATTAATATTCACGACAATAATTAGTACATGTATTACGGGTCACTGAATATTCATGCTATTAGTTTGGCCCTCCTGGTGCTTGTGTGTGTGGGTGCACAAGAGAGGTCTTTATCACTCCTTGGGGGCTTAAGGACTGTTGATCCTTAGAGTGCATGTGAGAATATCTAAACAATACCTAATTGTTTAATTCTGTAACAAATTAAAGCTGCACAACTCTGTGGACAGAATTGACATTATCCTAATTGACACTGAGGTAGTTCTTTCAGTGTTAAAACATTGCAGTTTAAGGAAACACTGCAGATTCTTGTCGCAAATGTGAAATAACCAAATATTGCTTTGTTTGTATGACCAGTGCAACATAGCGCAACTTTACCAACCAATGGTGTGAGATCTGTTTGTCTTAGCAATGACATGCAGGAGTTGTGTTTAGGAAATCTAATATTTTAGCAGTTATATTTGTTGATGCTATACTCACAGAAATTAACATTTTTTTACTTTTTTGTTTGTTTCTTTAAAATAATTGACTGATTTTGCACTTGATCGCATTACCCTGTGTCTGTCCAAGCTGCAGGTTGCTTATGTCCTTGGCTAGCCCATTGGTTTTGGGACTGGGGGCTGCACATGTGGAGATGGCTCTGGGGGGCCTTTTGCCAGGAACCTTTACTGTAGTCCGAAGCAGGTCGATCTCCTTCCCATGAACATTCTGCATGTAATCCTACAGTAAAAAAAATGACCAAAGGGTTACCGCCACAGCATTGAAAACTCTGGATGAAAAGTGTCTACTGAATTCATTTTGTCAGCTCACAGTTAATTCTGCCAACCCTCTGGAGGTGAGGAGATCAATATTAATATATTTGGTATTCATGTCAGCCAGTATCCTCGGTACACTTTTGAATGTAAAAAAAACAGCATGCCTTTTAAAGCGCATCTAAAATCTTCCTCCGAGCCTCTCTTTAGCCGTTTCCATGGATCACAGCATGCCATCACAGCATGTGTTTGGATTCTGACTGCGTTGTCTGGATTTTTGCGGGGCTTTGCTCGCGATGATGATGAAAGTTACTCAATGCTAATAGGGATGCAATTACCAGCCGCAAGCTGTTGGCCCGCCACTCCTGAAGGGCTCTCCTGTGGCTTGTTAAACCGTGTTGAGAGCTCTTGGCTTTGAATTGCCCTTTTGTTGGCCTCTAGTGAGGGATGGACACGTTCTGCTCGCGCTGTAAATTGCTCAGTGTGGCGCGCATACACATAGTCTCTGGTCTTTGTGTTATTTGATTGGCACTCAGCTGATGTACGGTAGTTCCAGGTGGAACGCATTTCCCCTCAAAGCTTTGCCCTCATTAAGTCGAAAGACTCGGTGTATCTGCACGATTGAAGAACGTACGTTATTGTGTCTCATCCAGGACATTTGCTCTGGGGACTTGTCCATATGTAACTCTTGATTTTAAATAAAGGATGACAAACCACTTGAGGGATTTTAGCCGAGTTCTCAGATGTGAAGAGTCTGGCTGTGGAAGAGCACTTTCGGGCAAATGGGCATTTAAAATTTGATGCTCCTAAGAGATGAATTTAATAAACGACAAAGGACTAAATCTAATTGTGTAATACAAGTAAACTAAGGTTGTGCGGGAGTAATTGACTAATTGGGGACTCATTCTGTAGCAACTAGGCAAATTTTAAAAACGTTACTTAAAAATAAAAAATTCATTGTCGGTTTTGGTAAAAAACAAAATTAATGTAACTAAAGAGACATTATTTTTAAGTTGATCAACTACTTGATCTTTGTTGCTAAGAAATAACTCAAAATGGCCATCCTAAATAAACACATTTAACTAGCGACATCATTTAAAAAAATACATAAGCTGGTGTCATGTATGGAACGCATGTAAACCATAAGCTATTTAGCACTTCTTATTTCGCTAATTAGGTTGCGTCTACAACCATCTACCTAATCAGCAACATTAATGTGATTTCTTTTTCACATAGTTGCATAATTAAGAGTCCTGATTGAGTTTCAACTTATTAGCCTCCACAAACACTCTAATTGATGCCTGTGTGGCAGACACCTGCTGATGAGAGGAACCTGTTCACAGCCACAGGGAGGAGGTGGATGTTATATGATGACGCACACTGCCTCTAATTCACCCAGATGAGGCTGTTAATTGAGGAATTAATGAGTGCAAGTTTCAACTGTTTACGTTAATTACATTTTTGACAATGTTTTTTCCCATTTCAGTGCATTGGAATGATTAAAGAGAGATGTCTAATTTTTTTCTTTTAGTTTTTGGCTTTTACTTTCTATTTTTTATAAATGAGGGTCAGTTTGTTGGACTAAAACTTGCATTACCTGCATGAACAAATGTTCTGGTGGTTAATAACAGAAAAGAAGGTTGCAACTCTTTTCTCGTAAGGTTGCACATAGCATAACAATAGTTCATTCACATATAATAGAAATGTAATTAACTGTGTAATTGTAAATAGCTATGACAGCAAAACAAAATAGGTTTATTAATAATTGAGAGGGAGGACACAATGTTTAAGATATCACTGTGATATGTAAAAGTCCATAAATCTAATTAAAATCTACAGTATTTTGACACACATTTATCGGTTATTTTATAGACACTAACCAAGTTAGGCAGATGCTAAGACAAAACTATACAAAGTAAACTAAATTATGACCCACACATTTCTGAAAATGTTTAAGACATTTTGCTTTGTTTTGTACAATTACAAAGTTCAAAGTACAAGTTTTAAGTACCATTTTTTGTTACACCAGTTGAGAAACACTTAGTCAAGGCTCTGATGGAACCTCTCAACAAAGCAGACGCTGTACATTTGTTCATTTAAATAATCATAAAACACTGATGTCTCAATCATTGATCTTCGTTCGCAGGGCGGAGAAGTAAATGTCTGACTTGGTGCTATTCATGTTTTCATCCATCTATTCATGCATATCCTTTCATCGGCATCAGTGCTCTCCTGTGAGAAATTTGTTGAATAACTCTGGGATTGATTAGCACTAACAATAAGTCTAATTGCACTCCAGAAAAAGCCAGAGAGGAAGAACAACCAATAAAAGATGGCCATTTGCATCGGTATGCAAACAGGTTGTTCGAGCTAGTGATTATGACAAGCCATTATGCCATAATATTACACATCAACAGCGTCAGCCGTGTGCAAACAAATGAGCTGGTAATTAAGGACAAGACCGTATCATCAGAGACACCATGCTTACTGAGGTGGACACATTAAACGCCAATGAAGAAACATGGGACATAAAAAGCCTTGTAATGGTGAATAGAAGAGCATAATCGGACTCCCATATGAAAGGACCAATCAGACGAGGATAAGAGCAATATGGATGTGGACAGTAGCCATGTGTATATGTTAGGACTCACATGCAGACTGGGATGATAGGTGAGGATTCCGTTGTCGCAAAGTGTGACATATTTTTTCTTCCATTCTTTGTTCAGCGACTTGCCGCTTCTTTTCAGCAACATGCCCTGGAAAGCAAAAGGCCAGAGTATACTTTTAAAAAGCAAATATTTTGGTGAACTGTGCAATTTCAGTTTTTTTTTTACTGTTACTGTTTCCAAACAGAACTGCAAAAAATTTTGTAGCATCTAAAATATTACAAATCACTTATTATTTATACTTATTATAGTATTCATTTTTTGTTAACTTTCATTTATTAATAATTTGCTTAGACTAACTGGTAACACTTTAAAATAAGGTTCCATTTGTTAACATTAGTTAACTACCTTATTTACCATAAATTAACAATTAACAGCAATAAATACTTACCCAGCATGCATTAATAAATAAATAAATGAAATAAATTTCAACATTTATTGCATTTCAATACTTACTACGTAGGTGTTTACATTAATTAACAATGAAATTGTATTTACATTTACTCACAACTAATATTAATACAGATACATGTTAAAATGTATTGTTACTGGTTAGCTCAATTTAGCTAATGCTTTACTTACTGTTTAAAAATGCAATTATTACGCAAGTTATTCATACCACAATAACAAACTGTTTCCCATTTTCCTACTGACAAGTAAAACACACAACCACATTAGACTCAAGTGAGCAGGTCGTTTATTTGCAAAAATAAATCCTGCACTATGAGCTTCCTGAGCAAATTTCCTTCTGAGGTGTTAGCAAGTGCATTAGCGCTATGACACGAACACTAACCTTCCTCTCCTACCCACATCAGTGGTGGCTGACTGGCCATTTAAGGGCCTGCAGCCCACACCTCATTTCAGCCAAATTCATTAGGCAAGAAGAGAATAAAACTGTCCGCTGATTAGCAATTATGCTGCTGTGTGCGGTGTCACTTCGCTGGACTTGTTAAACATTAACACGGAGATGGAAGCGATAATAATAGATTTCTTGCCCTGGTTATAGTGGAGTGTGCAACACCAGTGCCAACAACTTTGTCATTTTTTGCCACTTTTACTTGTTTTTCCTTTCCATCATTCTGCAGCCTGAATTTTGAAGGAAAAAAAAGTCATGATCCCTCACTGTCACACGCCGTTAAACTGGACTAATTATGTGGGAATTGGTATCCAAACTTGGCTTAAAAAAAAAATTAAACAGGCTGGAATGATGTGTCTAGTCATAGTTTACAAACTATGAAACCTGTAACAACAAATGCAACACAGATAAATCATCTGACGTTTGAACTGTACCATACATTAAAATAGTAGTGTGTATATTCCAGTTAAGTATGGTTCTAAACAAGTTTGTTAATGGAACTGTTCTATAATCAGTCTGGTAGTAGCTGCGCCTGTTCTGAGATCACCTAGCATTAGGCAATGAGGCATGTTGCTGTTCTCAGATCAGCCTGGCCCTGGGTGATGAAGCTGTATGTGGAAGCATGTTCCCTTAGGTCAGCCACACATCTGTATGCCCAGATTCTATGCTCATGATGGGAGAATGAGGTGAAACAACAACGAGCTTCACAAATAAGTGGTAAACACAAGTTGACAAGCTTTTTAATTTCCTAACAAGGGTGCTGCCGCTAGCTGCCAATCTGTCACATAAAGTGAATATCCATTACTTCATTAACTAAGAGCGAGACATGTTTTATGTTTGTGTGTCAAGGAAAAAGGAAGAGAGAATAACTGAGACCACTGTGGCCAATAGAAGGTCTCTTCAGGCATGCTATGTTTCTTCAGGCAGCCGTTGTGTCTCCTGCTTTGGCATGGTTTGGATTGAGGTATATTAATTTTGCACATGCGTTGGGAAGATGACAAGCGATCATTCAGCATCACAGCCTAATAGAACACCAAGTCGCCTCTCTGATGCGAGTAATCATTCATTATTTAAGGCTTAGACCGGTGACACCCGGCTTGCTCTATTTTACTGTCCCCTGGCTGACAGCCTACAAGGTCTTCTACACCTGGAACCCAGTGGGCCAAAAAAATAAATTCTACAGGCATATCCTACTCACTACAGCGGTTAACTGCCAGACCCTTACCGTGCCGCTGATAACCGAGGCACCTATGGTCTTTAGTGGGACATCAATAGGAGCAGTTGTTAAATTGTCCAATAAAAAGAAACACAGAGGAGCCCAAATGAAGAATAGCAATTAAGACAAAACGAAAAGAGACAAACAGCAGTTTTTCATTTTTGTTTTTCCTGAGAGGGTGAAGAGTGATTGCAAATAAACAAACTTCACAAACAAAGGCCTCTAATCTGTGCCATTCTCCTCCATTAAAAGAGGCCAATCTGAACTGTTATCAGTGCGTTATCCACTTCTTTCAGGTCTTCCCATTTCTTCTTTTCTCCTGTAACAAAGGAGAGGTTAAGCGTGGGATGAATGCGGACTGTGGCGCGGGCGGGGACGAGAGTCAGTATGGTGGACAGGAGCCGTCTCCTGCCGGACAGCTGCTTAACAAAGAGTTGGGTGTTTGCTCATGCTGGCCTTATTGTTCTTGGTCTCTTCACAGAGAAAGCCCAAGAGGTGGCGAAATTAAGTATGTCATCCTAACACAAGCTTACCTCTGGCCCTGTCAATGTGAGTGACTATGAATGTGTGTGCGGATAAGGTAAGTGGAGCCAGTGAGTGACACGTGTGAAGTCTGGAGGTCTTATATCGCTACAGCCATCTGATCTGGCCAGTGCAGGTAGCAAAACGACACTCTGTATTCAAACCACCCTAAAAAAACATTTATCATTTAACGACAGGAAATCTCTAAAACACACATGAAACAAACACCTGAATATTGCTGGAAATGGAAATAAATATTTCAAGTATACATTAGCGTAGAGTTATAAATAACTAATTATTAAATATAGACAATATGTGACACTTCTCTAAGCTCTCTGAGGGGCAAAGATCATGAGCTGAACATGATATTAAATATATTAAATCCCACCAAATAACAAAATATTTTTCCATCAGCCTCACACATGCAAAAATCAAAAGGTCTTTGTAAAATTCTTTATACAATTCAAACTGATCTCAGCAGATTTATTTTTTTCATAGAAGGTTTTGAGTGCTGTAATTTAAGTACTTGGATTAATTAATAACACACATTGCTAATATTTGTCATTAAGGACCTGGGTTTTGTTAAGCAATGGGAAATAGAAAAAAAAATGAGTAAAACTGATGTAAAATTGATGTTAAAGTGAGGACAACAAAAGTGCACAAAAACTACTTTTATAACAAATTATAACTAAAACCCAAGAAAACAGCTTACATTTTATCATTTTGATTACAGAAAGAAGAAAGTTTTCATTTTTTTTTCTGTAAAATTGTTACGGTTTCAGTTTAGTATTAATTTTTGCTAAAAGGCTAAAGTAGCAACATACATTATATCAAGTCCTGATATAAATATGTGTATCCTGAATTCACTGTAAGTCGCTTTGGATAAAAGCGTCTGCCAAATGAATAAATGTAAATGTACATTCTAGTATGTTTAACTTATTATCCAGTATATTAAGAGGTGTGACGGGGCACCTTATGCTTATTAGCAACAACCTAGAAATACACTTTTTTTGGCTCTAAAAAATGTTCACAAAACACACGCTATGTGAGGTTCATTGTAGCTCTCAGATTTCAACAATAACACGTCAAGGTCACTATGAAACTTAATGATTGCTTTAAACACCCCCTTGAAAGTGTAAACCAATAGAAGCCAATAGATACTAGCGAAAAGAGATTAGCCAAATATAAACAGAGATCCCTGATTGATGTTTGTGTATTTTGTTAAATTATTTTCAAACTAAAATTATACAGGGCAAAGAAAAAAACTAATTTGCGGGAGGTTAGTGTGCATGACAAAAATGCCATCTTGGCCAAAATGGCTTGAAGCAGCGACAACCTTTCCCTGGGAAATGATATTTTTCCAATCCCATAAAAGGCGGATCGTGTCACACTCGTTAAAGGCTTGATAGCAGGTCTTTAATATTCACCGTCTTAATTAGGGCTGCAGTTAATTTCATTAAATTCTTTCGGTGCTAAATGAAGCAGATTATGAGACATCTTTTATTGTGAAGCGTGAAATTACAGCCTGCCCGCTGCCAATGGCAGGGCCAAGCTAATGAATTACAGGGTAAATAACACCCGAATTAACCATCCAATTTAACTCCTTACAAAGCACCCCTGCTCTGAGGGGGCAGAACTTAGTCAAATGCACACAGCTCAGTGCTTGTCTGTGAACCAGAACATGCAATTACAACCGTGATACTAATTTCCCTTTACGATAAGGAGAGACATTTCAGTGGCATTGTATTTCTTAAAAGAGAATTTAAGAGAGAGCTGCACAGTAAAACAAAATGTGAAAGCTTTCGCTTTGCACCACCAAACACGGAAAAGGGGCAAAATGTTGTTTCAATCTTGAGCATTGCGCACACTTCAGCTATGAACAAAAGTGGACAGTTGGTCAATAAATCAGGCACTGAGGAAAAAGAACTGGGTTTGAAATCAAAGCATGCACTTTTTTTACTTAAATAGAAGCGATTGTGTGGTCAGCGAAAATACACTAAAACTATAAAATGTCATAAGATCAATCCAATAGGTATAAAGGTGAAAAAGGCACGACAGCATCATTGCACTTATTTTTGTAAAAGTATAAATCTGCACTTCTAGAAATGTATGTGTCAAAATGCCTTACCATATACTTAAAGATGTGCACTGTAATCAGCTAATTAAGTGTGTGGAACAGATGTCGGTACACGCTGGGATACATGAGGGCGAGTAAACAAAGCTGGCGATCATTACGGTGACATTAGTTTGTGAGCAAATCCATCAACAACTCTATCAAACTAAACTAGTTTCACGGTCAAAACAAATACTTTCCTAAGTTTCTACATCATAATCACAAATTTATCGCAAATTTAAATAAGGTGTTCTTTCAAAACTCTAATAGCTATCAAAAAACAAAACCACCAGTTAAAAAATAGAGAATAATATAGCCATAAAAACTGCACTTGTCAAAACAACAGGAACCTCTGAGGTGATTGGACAAACAGTTGTATTAAGAACAAGGCAAAGGGTCAAAGCAGGGGCTATGATTGGCAGAGCTACGAGTTGTCATGGTAAATTCAGGTGACACGTCTGACCTCACCACGCCCACTCTGAGGGCTCAGAGCTGCCAGTCTGTAGCATTCCACGGGGAGAAAGAGGCGAAAATGCTCCTCTTTAGCAGTCTAATTGCTGAAGAGTGCAAGCCCACCCCACCCTCATTACTGTCCACCGAGCCATCTGCGTGTTTTAATGAGGAGCATGTTCTAATGAAGGCATTTTTACAAAGGTTTTATTGTAGCTGAGAGCCATTTTGAGAGCATAACCTTCAGCACAGGAGTCAGAACAATAGCATCCGTAATGAGATCACAGCGAATGGCAAATAAACTATGACAAGGTCTAACATGGAATAAAAATCTTAAGCATGCACATACCTCTCACAAAAAACAAAGAAGATTTATCTAAGAAAGAACACGGCAGAAAGAAATTCCATGGTTGCTTTGCATCATGTTTTTTTTGTTGTTGTTTTTTGAGGCTTAAAAGACAATAATGAAATCATAGGTGAAAGTGAAACCAAAGAACACACAAATTCCTAAGCATCAAATGCAATCAATTTTGTTTAGGGCTCATTTGTGTGCAAGTAACTCATTAACAGTTACGGCCATGCCTTCGAGGAATAGCTGTGTGATAAATCGAACACATTCAGACACCTGCCAAAGAGACAACAAGTTCATGTTTCTCATCAACTAAGAATGCTGTTTGCATTTCAGTTGCTAAAGTCACTCTTCATACAAAATAAGAGGCGAAATAAGAAGTGACATAAATTAAAAGTGTATAAAATAATGTGCTAATGTGAGGCAGGTAAACAAGAAAGTGCACATGCACACACAAACTCTAATTAAAGAGCAGGTCTAGCGCCCAGCAGCCTGCTGTGGCCAGTGAGAGGCGAAGAGGCAGATTGAGACAGACGCGAGCACGTAAGAGGAAACACCACAGGGAATTATCAAATCAATTAACGTCCAATTCCTAAATGAAGCCCTGCCCCGTGCCTCTGAGCACAAACTGCTCAGCTGCGTTATCGTCTGTGAGCGGACACACCCGGGTCGCTTTTGTAATGTTGGTGAAACACTCATCGCCTGAACGTAACGCCTAATTAAATGGGAGATGCTACTGCCGCCACTGATCTGATGGACGGATTTTGGTCAACAGCTCTTTGAGTGTTTTATCATATATGTCTCTCTGTATTTTGTATGCAAGGAGGCTAGGAGATTGCATGAGGTTGTTAATATACTGAATATTATAAATCAAGTTTAATTAACAGACTTCTCTCAGAATTCCTCATCCTTTCACATTCACTTAGGAGGCACCTGGTAATGTTTCAGTTTATTAATAATTAAAAATACATAACAGATCAGTGCTCAAAACAGTCTCCCTCACATCCTGACTGACAATGATTCGTTTATAATAATGATTTGTCATTTAAAAAGCTGTCAGGTCTGGTTTTTGGAATGTCAGTTTGAAGCTATATGTATGCATGGTTTTGTCATGTCCATAAACTACATTGTGTGTGGGTGCTGGAATGGTGAAAACAATCAAAATTGACATTCATGTTAAGACAATAACTTTGCAAGTAACTTGCAAATCTGTGTGGCGACAGAGATGGCAATAGAGATCATAAAATTATAAATCACAGTGTCAAATATTTTAGCTGATAAGATTTTGACTATTAATAAAAAATCTATTTATTCCAATAACGACTCAAATTATACTCTACAATCTACACAAAAACAAAATAAACTCTACAGATTGTGTTTGGGCCAATCAGTGAGAGGACAGAAAAACTCTGCAGAAGCTGGTGAACCTCTGAGAAGCTGATTGATCTTCTCATAAGATGAGAGATCAACAGTGTGTGCATGAGTGTGTGGAAAGCTCTTGTTTACACCAGGGAAATTAATCCCTCATTTATGTACATGTAGTGTTAGGAGGCTCAGAGATACTCTGGAGATATGGCTCTGTGCCAGATCCCTCATGCAACATGTTCTCTGAACGTTAATGTCTTGCTAGACTACCGGCAATTCCGCAGAACATTTAAATTAAACATTCCTTTGTAGCTATAAAACATCTTACTGCCAGGGCGCTAACAATGTGGACACCCTATAATATTGTGCATATTTTACATTAAAATCTTAATCATTCTTAATATGTACAAAACAGCGATTATACTCAATTCATACAACGCTGTCACGCTAAGTGTGCTGGGGAAGCGCAGCCATCCTTTTCTCTTGAGAATACACGTTATTACTCTGTCTTGATTGCTTTTGGCATTGCACATACAAATTAGCCCAGCGCAGTCAGAACACAGAGGCAGATCATAGTTAAACCTGTGATCAACTCTCTTCTTCCCCGCACAGCTGCTTGCCACAGCTCAGCCTTCCCATCTGCCACTAGCGCGGCCCCCTGCTCTCAGCATCGCTGTGGCTGGGCCAGCCTCATTTCTTCTTCATTAACCGCCACTGACTTTAACAGGATTTATGCAAATAGAGCTGCAGGAGGTGGGAGAGGGCTGCTGTCAGGATAAGGGCTCGCCTGTGGGCCTCAAAACAGAAGTGCCGTGCAGAGACACAATGTTGTATAGCACTGATTCTTGAGATGTGGGACAAATTGTACCTTCGGTGCTCAACAAAAAAACTAAATATTTCTTGTTACGTAAACTTTTTAGTGTAACCTGTGTCAGTACTTCATTACAGATCCTTAGCTTAAAATTTAAGTGTTTCAGATGAACAAAGTTTACAGTTTGTTCTTGTTTTTAAACTAAATGAAACACATTTAATTTTAATAAATAATACAATTCTAATACATTTTAATAAAATTAATCATGCCAGAAATGTATCAGAAAAAAGGTCTTCATTTAGAGCAAAGAGGGGCAGATTACAGCCTTATGTTGCTGTAGAAAATGCAACTGTGCTGACTTCCTATGGAGCTTCTCAATGCAAACCCAGCAGGTTTCGTCATATCCTATACATATCAGAAGCTTTGCTGCTGAGTGCAAGCTGCGTGGTACGGTGGAAGACGAAAGCGCTGCTTCGCTGTGGCATGCTAATAAACACAGATCTCATTTAAAGGCAGCTTTAATCAGACATGCAATTTGTTCATTAGAAAATTACAAACAAGGCCACGGCTCTGACATGAGAGGGCACGATTAGTGCCGCTAATTACCTGATTCTTACACCCCAGCTGAGATACACAGAGGGGAACACGTTCCCCCTTTCCGTGGCCAGATCTCCCTCGCTACGCACTCTTGTTTGTGACAAATTAAGGCCAAGTCAAACAATCTCTCCCACAGTGCAGGGGGGTGGGGTCAAAGAAGTAGAATATGATGTGAGGATGACACCCAACCTTCGACAATCCTCCAATCAAAGGGTTTTTGGGGAACGAGGGGGGGGTTTGAGAGAAAAGGGCCCATATGCAGATCGCTACACTGCACTTCATTAGAGTTCTCCTGCTTTTATCCATTATCACTTTTGAAAAGGTGGAGAACGAGATGGGGAGGCAGAGAAAGAAATCCCTTAACACTTCTTATCCTAATGATCTCATTTCAGTACACGGGACAGCCTGGCTCTAATTGATGTCAAGTGCGTGCTTCACTATTAATCAAGGAGATGGCATCAAACGGACTTGGTGTGGGTCTGAGTCCTGATCTCACGCCCCTTCGTCCACAATACACCGCTGCTGGACTCCAATTACACCAGCCCAGACGGACGGCCAGACCCTACCTGTTTAATTGGGATAGCGCGGCCACTTCCAATGCTGTCTGCACGACTATCCATCCCTTTCTTCTCCCTGTCTGGTTCACTCACCTTCCGAGACTGTGGGGGATAAGAGATCCTGTTAGTCAAAGGCAAATTCAGCTTGAATTTAAAATATATTCAGTTTGAAATACAGGGCACACATGCAACTTTAAAAAGTCAAAGGGATGTGGTACGGGTCAACCTGACCTTGACCCCACTCCCAACACTTCTTCAAGACATAACAATGTCATAATTCTTCAAGACATAACATAACTAGACATAACAGAATAAACATGTGCATATTGAATTTTTCAGCTTGCTAATAACAATATAATATTTTCCATGGAAGCATTAGATCAGTCTTTTTACATAATGACCAGCATTGACAACATTTAGCAGAAAGGCTTTAAAAAAGGCTTATTTAAGTAATCTACATAAGATAATTAATATAAATAATCTTACTTAATTAAACTTAATCTAAATGTGCAATATTAGTATTCTACACGTTTATGATTACATTATACAACTAGTCTAAACACTACTAATTCTTTATAAATATTTTTTTCACATCTTAAAATAATAGTAGACTCATGAATATAGAATATCACATTAAACAAATGAATAAATTGTACTTTTGACAAATGTGTTTGTCAATCCAATTACCAATTACACATTGATTGGTGAGTTATGGTAGGGCAGACTGACCGTAAAGAGGTTGGAGCGCCGTTTGGACTGTTTACGGATGGGTGTAGGTGTGTTGGCAGTTTGGGGCACATCAATACGAAGCTCCTTCTGACTGGTACTGGGAGTTGAGGGCACAGAAGACGAGTAATCGCTCAAACTGCCTCCACCATTACTGGTCTGTTACACACAAGCAGAGAGAATCACATACAAAAGCAAGAGAATAATCTCACATTACGAAGAAACGGCACAAGCCTCCAGTTTATCATAGCTTCTCTAATCTTCTCTAAGCTTGGCTGCACTTGTACACTGCTAATGAGAAATCAATGAGGATTGAGTCATGTGGAAGAGGATTACTGCCTGCTAAAAAATCTATTTGTGTTGAGGAAAGGTGGGATTTTATGAAAGAAACTAAAATAATTTTTGCTGTGTTTTGAGTTTAAAAACACATTAAAAAATCGCACAGTTAAATGCTTAGATTTAAGCAAATAAGAGGTAAAAACCAGATGTCACACTGTTACAAATTACAACATTTAAAGACAATGTTAAAGACTTTAAACGCAACTTTCATATTTTCATTGTGGCTAAACTTTGGCTTGGTTATGAAGTGTAATTAACCCTGCATATGTGATCATTTACGCACTGCTCTAAGCCTGTAGAAGCTAAATTAATTTGTACTGTATATGTTCCACTTACCTGGCTTATATGCACTGCAGACACAGGTGCTGTGCAGACGGACGAGTGGCTAGGTGAGTTTGGTAGTGACTTACAGGGTCCAATTGACAGTTGCTGTTTCTTTCGCGTTGCAACAATTTTTTGAGCCACTGAAATACAAACAAAGAGAACATCTAAGACAAGGAGAACAGGGGGAATGTTCAACTGAGACAGACCAACATCAAGTGAGGAAGAAAGATAAGTGAAAGAGAAACTCTTGTTTTGTAGTTAAATGAGTGAAGTGGATCACCTCATTACCCCTCATGAGTGTGTATGAAATCGCTAAGCCAGGCCACCCCTAATTCATGCTGCTCTTAGCGCCGTGGAGGCCCATTATTTCAGCATTATTATCCCCCATTCATTTTTCTTTTCCCCAGACGCTCTACCCGCACTAGGAAAAGGGCAGTATTAGTCAATTGCTCGCCTCTTTCCCTATCGATTGGCCGACAGCCCCTGTGGCAATCTGCGACCAGCCCACGGAGAGATGTTCTAGTGCTCCGTCATTCCGTGGCTAACGACATTGATCCCATCATGTGGAGGAAGCTTACGAAAAGGATCTCATTCTTTAAACCATAAATCCCTTAAAACAGACACACATGGGAATAGAGGTGCTGGCTTTTTTATCCCTCAGAACTTTAAAGTAATTCTTAAGATTCATTTATAATCACTGGGCAAAAAGTCTTTCTGTAGTTCACCAAAAACTTAAGAAGAATTGACTTTTTTTTAGTTTCGCTTTGCAAAATCTTACGAATACTATTGTAAGCATTATTTTGTTTAGATGTGTTTTCTGTAGAACCCTGAACATGTGCTTCCAGCATTCCATAAGTCTAAATCCTTTAAAACTGATGTGCTCCAAAAGGCAGGAGAGAGTTAACAGTTCAAGTGCCCAAGACTCAATTACTGCAGCTCCCAATAAATAGGGCCGACTCTCATCCTGCTGTAAATGAAATCATTGTTTTAATTGGACCTATTAAACATCTGAGCTTTAATGATGATTCCGTCATAAACATTTACCTTCAGGTGAAAGAGCTCTGTCCAAGGGCAGACAACGTGATACTCTGCTAAAGTTCTCTCAATGCTTGCTTGCTCATTGTGTCCCATCTGCTGCTTAAACAGAAAGGCTGTACAGCTGTGTTTGTTTAGACCATGCTAATCGGCTAATTACAATCACAAACGTACGTTGAACGCTAACACCAATTTAGCTGACACGGTAGCATTAGCACTTGTGGTGGCATTTAAAAAAACAGTTACAAATGCAGTTACTCACTTATAATTTTTGTGAGAGTACTTTGTAATAACCAACAGTAGTAAGTCAAACCATTTATGTACTGGATTATTGGACAATGCCACTGCAAGACCATGGAGGTTGTGAGAAAAATATATGTTCCCAGATCGCTGTTCAGACGTCCCTGCTGTATTTTACTTTAAGTGTTAAGAGCAGTTATGATAAGTCTGGGTTAAATATTTAAACTGCACGGCTAATACAATTTAACTTTGACTATCAATCTTGGCTCCCCTGTGAGAGGCAGCAATTTATCCTACTGGAAATGTGTCCCGTTTGATCAGATTTATGGCAGGTGCTTCAAACTCTGGTGCTTCAAACTCTACAGCCTGGAGATGAAGTACCACAGTCACTATAGCGCAAAGAAAGACCGTTTGCTGTGGTGGAGTGACTCTTTCCCCCAGATTTGCAAAAATGCAAAAGTATTTGTCCAGTTATTAAATGTGATGTCATCTTATTTTTACAGTTCAAAGAGCAAAATATCCTAAATTAGATTTTCACATATCTGCTTTAATTAGATGAAGTAGAGCTTTTTAGTAGATGTTTTTAATATCATTGCCACTGTTTATTTACATGATTTATGTATAAAACTTGGTTATGATTATTTTTAGTCAAATATTCTGTAAAATGACTGCTAAACTGTATAAATGACTGTTGTCTCTGCCAACTTCGCAAATGCTTTTCTTCATTAAATAATATAACTACATAAATTTAAATCAGCATTTCAGCTCTATAATAAGTATGAAAATGGTGCTTATCACAAAATAAACTTCACCTGTGTAACAAAAATCCTCTGCCTGCTTTTGCTATTGCTTTTTACAATAATGATTTGATAGCTACAAATATTCCTTACTTATGCAACACACCATTGAAAATTTTTATTCCTGCTCGTCCATTAATTCCTGTTTTCATATAATCATCAGGCATAATTAATCCACTGTGGCCACTAGTTTGCTGGCATAGTATAGTTATTACGTGTACAGGGTTCTGTAAATCAGAAAACACTGCTGAACAAACACCTGAAGTCCCTGCTTTGTGATACAATGTTGTGACCCCTCTTCTAAAAACTGAGCTGGTACAAAGACTGACCTTTATCCTCTCGAGGTGAAGACTGAAAGAGACACTCCACAGAGCGAAGAAAGAATAGACAGAATAGGTAAGTCAGACTAAATAAAGTCACAGGTACGTTTATTAGGCTGCTGTCAGAGTAGTTAGCAGCAGTAGGCTATAAATATTAGCTAATGAGTTGGAGAGAGAGCAAGGCAGATGAACCACCCGCCGGGAATATTGTACAAAGGTCAAAGATCTCCTGCATGTACTGTTCGCTAATTAGCCCTGCTGTAAAAGACACACCACACTAGAATACACATTTACACATGTAAACACACTTAGAGAGCCATGCAAAATACAAAAAAGTCACAAATGTATGTGCTAGGTGTTACTGCACTACAAAATACTGCAAGCCTTTTTCACTTTAATATATAGAATAAATTAAAGAATAATTCATTCCATACATACACAATCTCAAACACAACAACACTGATTTTAATGGGAAATAATAGTATGAAGTAGCCAAAAGCAAATAAAATGAACTGTTTTGAAGACTGTCATAAAATTTATATACAGCTATGTTGGAAATAAAGAACAGTCCCATCACAAGATTCCAAAGTGAGAATAATGTATTAATTTAACAACAAACTCCTAAACTCTTATTAAATACTATAGGGCCAAGTAAGCTTATGGTATTTAATTACACTTTCATTTAACTTTATATATAATAATGGGCTATGTAAAGTCCATTTTAATTGGTAACATAATTGTGACACAATAGCAACATCCACTTGATCAGCCCCCATGACCAAACGTACAGGTCAAGTTTGATCCAATTCACTCAATGCATACAGAAGATATGAGTTTCTGTATTTCCCTTTTTTTGCCAAAATGTATTGCCTTATCATGGAAACAAGGTTTGAGATATCAAAAATATATTCCTAATTTATCACCTTTATTGTATTTTGACCAAGTGTGAAGTGACTTGGGTAAATTTAAGAGGACTCTTTTAAACTCTGACATTAAAGACACACTTTCTTCTGTCAGTTGGTGGCGCTATTATGACTATTACTTACAACAGCCACTTCAATGTTATCAGTTCAGACGAGCAAACATACGGTTCAAGTTTCACTGAAATCACTCAATTCACACAGAAGATATCAGATACTTCATGCGTAAATTTGTAATGATTTACTACCTTGCACCATTTGAGATTCAAATATCACTTTTCAATTTAGCATCTTTAATGTCTTGTCATAGTGTTTGCCAAGTTTGTTGACAATCCCATGAATTCCATTGGAGAAGTATTTAAAAAAGGATATCAGAAGATATAATTTGATCTAACATGGCTTACTTCATGTTAGGTCAAGTTAATAAACATAATTTTGAAAGTTGTCAGACTTGATGAGAACAATATATGTACAGAGTTTGGAGACTGTGTGGTCACTTTAGTCAAAAGGGCACACTACAAAGACCGCACCACACCCATGTCTAAGCTTTTGACCACCACAATATGTGGACCAAATTTTATGCCATTTTAAGCATGTCAAGCACTTCAAATACATCTTAAAACAATTTTAAAGGTGAAAGTAAAGTGACGTGTGGCCAAGTATGATGAGCATACTCAGAATTTGTGCTCTACATTTTACCCATCCAAGTGCACACACACAGCAGTGATCACACACACTGTGAACACACACCCGGAGCAGTGGGCAGCCTTTTTTTTGCAGCGGCGCCCGGGGAGCAGCTGGGGGTTCGGTGCGTTGCTCAGGGGTCTCACCTCAGTCGTGGTATTGAGGGTGGAGGAGAGCGCTTGTCATTCACTCCCCACACCTACAATCCCTGCCGGACCCGAGACTCAAACCCATGGCCTTCGGGTTACAAGTCAGACTCTCTGACCATTAGGCCACGACTGCCCCCTAGGTTGGCAAATTACCATGGCAACAAAGTTTAAGAACTTTAAATCAGCCATATCTCTACATTATTCTGACCAGGTCTGAAGTAACTTGGCCAAATGTAAGCTAACAATTTTTTTACTATAAAGTTTGTGTGTTTGTTTGTTTGTAACTTAAAATAGTCATACCAATGTTGTGCGCCCACCACAATAAAGATATTCCCCAAGTTTGATATGAATCACTTGATACACACTGTTGATATTAGACATCCTGTTTCGCCCTAATTGTTTCCCTGTTTTGCCCTAATTGAATTGAATTCAAGATATTAAAAATTCCTTCAAAATGTTGCATTCTCAATGTCTTGAAACGCTGCCTACCAAGACTGGTGATAGTCACATAAAACCACTTATTTTTAACATAAGTCACATAAAACCAGGTATATTTTAAAGTTTTAAGACTTCCTCATGTGTGTGACAAATTTCAAAAGTTTTCAAGAGTTAGTGTTTGCATCCTAAGAATAATCAAAACATCAAAAATGGGGTTTGTTAAACAGCAAGCAAGGGTACGACCAAATGCGTGTGTGTGGGAGTGGGTGGGTAGCCTAACAATGGCCGCAAAACAGACATAGTTCTTGTTTGCAGTTCACCAAGTAATATTAAAAGACTGGAGTAATTTCTTTGGAAACTAAATGCAACAATATATTTCTAAAAGAGTGGCATTTCATTAAAAAAAATGTAAAACTCTTACAGCACCTGTAAGTAATCTAAACAGATCACATTAACATGGGTAATAGTAACTAGGGGACTCTATCAAAGAGATGTAGAGACAGAAACAGAGAAAGTGCACAGCAAACCTCATTAGCTGTTAGCGTTCGCTAACAAAGCTCTACATCCTCACTCTGACATTGTGACAAACCGGCTATAGCCAGGCAAGGATGCGGAGGGGGGTAATTAGGATAATTAAATTAGCACGCTGATGGACGCAGGCTGGGGAACTGTCAGGACCCCTCACCTCCACTGAAGCACATTGACAAACACATACACACTCTGCAGGCGCAGAAATACACACACCCACAACCACATGCACACTCACATACAGCACAAAAACACACAAATACACAAATATAAACCCCTCAACTGACCCTGACTGAATAAATTGCCTCTCTTTCTCCACTGGGCATCTCGTAAACACTTTGTTAAATAAATCTAATGCACATAACTACTACGCCAATTATTTTTAATGGTAAATGTTATTTGCGTGTCAGCATCTCTGTTTCTAGGAAACCGATACAACAGTAATAATAACTGATTGTGACAGAAAGTAACAGCAGATCATCAAACATGCATAAAACTGCAGAGCAAATCAATGTGCATGATGCTTTTTTTAAAAAAATCTATTTTCCTGATAAACTGCACTTTTATTAATACTGTTCTGTATGTCTCAAATCGATGACGAAAACGAAAAAATAGAACTGCTTGGAGAAAAATGAACCTAGTATTTTCACTGATAGTATCTCACAATATTTATGGTGTTTTTCTTAAATGTTATTAATTAAAAGTTTAGAAAAGTAAGTTAAAAAAAGATGCATCAAAAGTTTAACATTTAAAGAGCATTTAAAGTGCCAAAGTGCCAAGACAAACAGCAGCTATTTGGCAAATAAAGTCACTTATTTAAATAAGAGGCTCAGCAACACCCTGTGGTATTTGATTACATGTGATTATAATATTTCTAATGATATCTACTCACATATAACTGTAATATAACAGCTTCATCTAAGAGACTGTGAGCATGCAGTGAGTCAAAGGTTGAAACTGTTTACGTCATGTGTACTAATGCATTGCTTTGATGCAAGAATAAGTCCAAACTAGGCAAACAAAACAAAACGTGTGTGTAAGTTGGCCTGAGACATAAGTGCACACACACCATTGGGCATTTGCTATGCTATCAATGCAACACAAAACATTAAAACAATAATTTTGATACTCATCAATAAATTCCACTACAGTGCATAATTAGAATGCATGATTAATTGAGGATAATGAAACGAGAGATGCAGTGAGACAGCGTCAGTAATGATCAGGAATTTGGCCTTTTCTTGCTCTCATTTAGCTCTGCTGATGAGTTTGGCCATCATACAGATTTGCACCCACTCTTTCTCACACGCACTTAAATTACAGCAGTCTTGGCTGCAGCCAACAGTGTAATAATTAAGAAGATAATAGCCGAGTGTTTAGGGTGTAAATCTCCCCCTGAACATTTCAGCCTGCCCAGCCCCACCGCAGAGCTGTGCGCATCTGTCGCCCCACCACACATGCTAATACAAAATGCATGCAGACCTGTAACTGAGAAGAAATGTAGAAGCTAAAGATGAACAGCACCCCTCTGTCCATGTACAAACGCTTTATGAATATTAGTATGACAGAAACAGACACAAGTCACTGGATGAGGAACTGGCACCAGGTTTTACCTGAACTAAATCAATTTGTTGAAAGATGCTAAAATTGTTTTGAACCAGATGATTTCAGAAGTTCACACCATCCTCAGATGCATTACTAAATCTCAGACCAGATGATAAATCCTAAATCCTGTCTGTGGGTTAATAAAGGACTAGTTGTGCTAAACTTCAGACCTTCAGACCCTCACACCTGTTCACTATAATGTTTTTAATTTTTTAGTGTCATAGCAGTTACTGTAGCTATGTTCATGCCAAAATAAATTTACTACTGAGCATAACAATTATTACACAACATTTTCTAGAATGCTTATTTCTTAATAAAGTCAAGAGAGATTTTACATATTCAAAACAAATAGGTTTGTGTAAACAAAAAAGTTATTGCATGAAACTAAAATTGTCACAATTACAAAGATGTAAAAATGGTGCAACAGTAACATTGCTTATAGCAGCTGATTTGGAGAAAAGCTGTAGTTGTCTAGACATTATGGTGCATCACAAAAGTGATTGATTTAATGGCGATTATTTCCAGCTGTGTTCAAAAAGTGTGTTCTTCCCTTTTGTTTTTCTGGACTTAAGGCCTAAGCCCTTCTATGGTAATTCTTCACACAATATTGACTCTTGTTTGAATTTGTTTTTCTACCAAAGCATTTGACACAATTATAAATGCCAATATCTTTCTTAAGGTGCCCGGCACAGTTAAGTAAACATACCACCAACAACATATCAAAGTCTGTGGAAACAGACCATAAAGTCCATGATCTTAGCTGCTTTTTCTAATAATTACTGATTTTATTTCTTTATATCTTGCGCCCCCTAGTGGATTGCAGATCTCAAAGGCTGTTTATACATCACTTTATATGCACTGCTATATTATTATCACATCATTGGCTCAAGAATGCACCTACTCCTCGAGTCAGTGTAGCTTTGCACCCCTGCACAGTTCAACAGGCGGAACGACAGCCTCTAAGATTCTATACGACACAGACCTGTGTGAGGCTAAAAAGCAATACAGAGAAGTGCAGAAGACGAGATGGGCCATTTAGCCTGTAATTAAGAGCTGATTAAGCAGATTGGACCAGGCTATTCTACAGCAAAGTCACCTTGTACTTTCTTTATGCTGTAACCTACATAACTTCAAAGTAGCGATTATCCAGGCGTTGTGAGCAAAGCTGACATGAATCTGATCTAATGAAGGTGACATGCAATTCTCAGTCTTAATCTATAAAGATGAACCAACTGAAACTACCAATCACGACGATTTTGTGTTTGTTTAGATCATTTGAACATTCCATTATCAACTATGATAACAACAGCTAAACAACGAAATATACAGTGAAACAAACTCTTTTTCACAGCTACACTCAACCACGTACTTCTGGGTGTGTAATTAATGACAGAATTCTTGTTTTAGGGTGTCAATAACACAAACACTTACCATCCTGGAAGACACGCTCCACATTGAGGCCGTAGGTGGCACAGGTCTCATAATAGGTGCACCTCTTCAGGTCATTGGAGAGTTTGCGAGCGCGTGTGTCATCTATGACACGAGGATTAGCTGCACTGATTGCATCTATCAATAGATAGGATGACACAAAGATAAAGATTTAAAGACCAATTATTCAGTCCACTAATTATTGGTCAAAACACATGCGAAAGGCTTCAAGTTAATTAAATTATCTTGTGGACAACATAAAGAACAAGGGCAATAACGAATGAACTGATAAGCGACTTCTCTGGCCTTCCATTAATTAGAGTGTAGCACCCCCTAGTGCTCACAAGCTGAAAACACAAGTCAGTTAATTATACAGATGTTAGTGGTTTGTTTTTAAAAAACTACTTCCCATTTTTAAAACTAATATATATTTACATATAGTTTATAAACAAAAATTGATGTCTGCTTAAAGAGCATGTTGCATATTTCATAACTAAGCCATAGCAAAAATTTTAATTGAATTTAAACCTGAAATCTTCCACACTACATTAAGCACTGTTGTTATGCAAATAGTGCAAGAGTCAACAAAATAAATAAATAACAGATATTCTTCATGGCATTAGTTTAATGTTTATATATGTGTATATATACTAGTTTAATGTTTATTTAATGTTTAATGTTCATGGCATATAGCTTAATACTAACAAGTTTCCAGCAAAACAATATTCCATTATTGCCCTGATACATACACCTCCCCTCTGAACATCAAACATCATGTTGTCCAATAAATAATAATGCTGAAATTCTGAAATTCTAATGCTGAAGTGCTTGTGGATCTAAAAAATTATTTATAATACATGTCCCTAATAAATTACACACCCTTACATGTTTAAGGATATTTGAAGAATCAAGACAGTTTTAGTTTTGCACCCGCACTCACCCTGAGTTCCCACAAGCACCAGGGGCACATCTGCTGTGTTGCGGAAGTTGGCCATACGACTATAGTAATGATAAACCGTCTGAAAGCTGATCTCATCCTCCAGACTGAAGACAAAAATCACTGCATCCACCCACAGTGCAAACTAGGAAAGTTATTAAAAGAAATTATTGGAAAAATTGTGAGAGTGAAACAGAAATGTTTTAACATTATCCTTTTCTTAAATAGGTTACACTATTTTCATAACCTTCATGAAAGTATTCCATCGCTTTAGGCAAAAGAAATAATATTTGAAACTTCCTGTTTACAGTTATTAGCACACAAGTTTATTTGTGAGCTAAACAAATGTTATCAGCCTCATATGAAGCACATTTCTTCATAATTTTAGCTGCTATGTAAAACAAATATATATTATACATATATTTGTTATATAATAGGCCTCACCTTCCAGATTTTATAATACAGCACCACATTCTGAGGGCACAAACAGGAAATTCAATGACAGCAAAACACATTGTGTCTGTAATACCTACCTGAGCCTCTGGAGGGCCCCCTTCATCCCTGATCAGGAGAAGGTAACTCTGTCCATCAACTACAATCTCCTTTTTAAAACGTCCTCCTGCCAAATAAAGGAAGCCAATAATTTTAAGACACCAAGAGGTGCTAAAACGGTCTCTACTTCTAAAATGAGATGATTGGTGGATTGCTGATTGGCATGGAAACGGATCAATGTTTGTCCAATGTCCATCGCTGCATTATTTGGTTTTTAAAAATCATTTGTTCTACAAATCAGTTCAGAAACAGTTAATACAAAAAGTCAGTACTGTAAGTGGTTTAATTTTCACAGTTTAGTGTTAGGGCTACTAGAAACTAACAGTGTTTTTCAGCTATAAATTACTTTTGCTTTTAACATGAATGGCCCTTAAGACAAAAGACAATAAATTTTACATAAACATTCCTATTATTCACATGGTAATATATTGATTACATTTTAGAATTGTACTCACAGTGGCCATTAAAGCATTACAGCTCAGATCAGAACGCTCAAATAACTAATGACTAAAGATCTATACATTGCATATTCCAGACTCATAACTTAAATGGCATGCATGCCGTAAGTGTCGCAATTACAGCAGAACACTGATACATTCCAAGCTATATATGGAAATGTGACTACGAGATAAGTCAAAATTTATTAGCAAGAGTATTTTTTGCAGTATTATATGCAATATATGCATAGGAGGAGCTTTGTGCTTTACTGCATTTCTCTGCCCTTAGGGTTCAGACAGTGATATTTTCTTGCACCACTTTGCTAAATGCAGAAAATCTACCTCTAAAAAAATACATTAAAAAACCATTAAAAATAAAGTCATACATAACCATTCTGTCAGTTATTACTAAATTCAAATATATTATCAAAACCAGTAGTAATCAAATGTACACAAATTCTTGATTTATTGTTTTAAAATATCAAATAAAAATTTAAAGTTTCATTTTTTACAAAGAGCTGCACAACTATTATTGCAGTTGTAACATTATTACTATGTGGTTCCCTATAGAAAGAACTAAGACAAATAGTGTTGGGAAAACTCATCTCTGCTAAGACTCAGGTAATGACATGATGTCAAACTAATGCTTTGCTTGCATAGCTCATATAAATGCTTTGCAAGAACAGTTTCTAGCAGTTATATGGGTTATATATATTATTATATAGTTATATATAGTGTTTAAACTTTGTTCCCCCGCCTTCTGAACCAAACGTGCGGTAACAACACAGACGGCAATATTCATGCGCTTTACGAAAGTCACTGCAACTAGCAAGGCTTGGTTGAAAAAGGGGAAAAAAAACTAAAAGAGGGGAGACTGAATTACTCTGTGTGGGCAAGCGGTTGGGGTACGGTGGTCAGGCTGAAAGAACGGTCGGCTTTTCCGTAATGACACGGTTTGCCTGTTTTGCTATCAAGGAAGAGGAAGTGAGTCAGCATCAGGACAGTTAAGTCTCAGCATGTCGCCTGGACCTGGTTATTTGTAATTCCAAGTTATGTTTATGTACAGTATATAATCGGTAAACAGACAAAAAGAGGGAGACCAAGTGCACAGATATGGAAGGGTGCACACCCTTTAGTTACTTACACTCTAGACTATGTCCTTGCAAGCTGTTACCTTAAGCTCATTATGAACATGTTAACAAACAAGTTAAAGGTCTCTGAATAGATGAGAACATGAGAAACTGATACAGTGGAGGCATCTAGTACTCTAACCCCACCACAGTGAGATCAAAAAACAAACACAGTGAAACAACATTTGCGATGGACGTCGCAATGGACAACTCCGCCTGGGTGCTGCAGAGGTGATTGGTGTTTCGTTGAGGAAATGAATGAGATGGAAGATGGCACAACTATAATGGAATCAAGAGAGATGGGCAGTGGAACCTCCTGTACTGTGGCTTGATCTCCTCAAAGTTCTGAATTAAAGAGCAGCCGTGTGGAACAGACTGTACATGACTTCAATCATAGGTTGAACAATAATAGATTTTGCTGATAACTAACAATGTACTGCTTGTAATATGAATCTTTATTATAGAAACACAAATAGTATTGGCATAGATGATTCAGTAGCAGTGTTTTACCAGGTTTTACCAAGCTGTTATAGGCCGGATTAATTGACAAAAACAAAACAATGGACCTCTAACTTTTTGTTTTCTATAAATAAACTTGTATGGATTAAGCCACAGAGGAGAATTCATCTGCTCAACTCTTGAATAGACAGTATTTCCCCCAGAATGAACTGAGAAAGTGAGTGACAAGACGAAAAAGAGCAAATAGTTACCTGCATCCACGTCAGCTAGTTAAAGAAGCGGCCAGGGGAAGAGAATAAAACAAAACTCAAATCAAAAAGCAGCCCAGCTGAACATGCACAGTCACAGTTAAAGAAACAGTCAAACAGAGAAAACAGAGAAAGGGATAAAGAGAAATAAACACAGCTTTCATTCATCTATTGTACTCTCATCTAATGCCATAGTGCTCCAGTGACTGTGGGTCACTATGTATCTGTGAGGGAGAGAGTCAAATAAAATACACATATATACGCTTACCCTGAGGAAAAAGTGGTCAACAAAACTGATTTATGGCACTGACAAGGTAATTTAAGATTACATGCTCACATAGGGCTGTCACGCTAACTAAAGTTGCGGTATACAGTATATCTACAGTATAAAGAGGTCAACAGCAAAATGACCTTTTTTATAACAAGTCTAATATGATAACACACATCTTAAAAGACATATCATAAAATACCAATAAAATAAATAGCAACAAAATAGTAAACTAGTGACATGTAGTATTAAATTATTTCTTAGCCAAGCAGCCACTGTTTTTTTAAGTCTGAATGTATGATAAAAAACAGCAGTGAGTGGTTTTTAGTCTTCCTAAAGACTGACACCAGCATGTCAATCAGCATGCAATTTTTTAAAATCTATTTCTTTCTACGCTGTTTATATTTATAAATATACCATTTTATCTCAGTACCTCAGGGCATGTATGTAAATATGCATACAGGTTTCTGAAAGCAGCTGCCTGTCAGTCAAAACTGCACAAAGGTACTGAATTGGGTCAGTACTAAGTAGTACGATTAATGCAGAAAGCCTACATTTGTTTTATTTTAGTGTCAACATGGCAACAAAGTACTGGTTAATTTTACTTATCATGCTTATATATAATGTAATAATGCAGGGCAGCTGAGGACACAAACACAAGGAGAAGCTGTGTTTCAAAACCTAGCGAGCTGCCCAATTAGATACCATAGATTGCATTTTTAGGCATCATTGGCAATAGCTCACCTGGTTTTGGAAGACTGCTAAAGACATTTTCAAAAAAGAAAAAATTTTGAAAAGATTTTAGTGGCATCAGTCATTCATGAGGAAGGAAACCTTTCACACACAAATTTGTGATATTTTACACTGATAAAAGTGGCTTTTCATGCCAGAGAGGCTGGTCCATAAAATCGCACAAAACTGCTGCTTTCCGTTGGGATGCATTCCTAAATCAAAAGCGATTATGGCGGCAAAAGCAAAAGCATAGTTGTTGGTCTGTTTAAGGTGCTGGTTTTGTGTTTAGACCACAAGACCGATATGGATTTGTTTTTGCGCATACACACACACGCACACATTTAACCTTGTGATAATATCTCTTAATGAGATCTGAGAATGTGTCCACTCATGTAGTATGTGTGATGAAGGGGGAAGGGTTGAAAAACCTTGTGGCTGACTTTCACTGCGAGTCCCTCTGTAAAATCTGCTCAAGCTGTATTTAGTGGTTTTGAGGTTTGAGGTTACTCTAACAAAGCTAGGAAACACTATTTTTAAGACCAGAATGGTGAAAGTTCAAAACACAAGGGAAGAAAACATTTTAAGGGCATGTTAGTTAAAATGAAATGTAAATTTGGCAATACAATTAAAACTTTCTTGTTTAGGTTTGTTTGATTGCGATCGAACATGAAAATCAAGAGTTCACTTGATTCAGCAGCATTTTTAACGTTAGATGAGGTTGCTGGCATCTAACAAAATCTTTATGACCCAATGCTCTCCGATGTCGCTCTCAGTTTCTGTTGGCGCTCTGTGCTATAACTCACTGTGGCAAAGAGGCAATTGACATATGTTTTTCTTTTCTGTTTCAGGGCGATTTCCTGCCTGACCACTGATATGCAGTGGCTTGATTTTTATAGGGTGAGGAGCAAAAGAGAAGCTGAGAGATGATTACTGTCTGTCAGTTCACTAGCTACCCTCTCCTGTGGCCTCCTGTATTGTTAGCCCCAGGCATTGACATTATCCTATTTAAGTCCACTTTCATTAAATACTGTTCAGAAACAATTACTCAGAATGTGAACTTTAAAAAAGTCCTGGTTTTTAAATTAATTCCTAAACTTTACAAACTTCTCCATGAGGGACTCATTTGAAAGCCTGGGTTAATAAGACCGAATAATAACACTCATGAAGGGCATAAAATATTTACATAGGGAGCTTTTGAAAGCAGATCCTTGTCGGGGAGGTGAGCATATTGTGATGACCTGGCAAAGGGCCATGTATGCGCTCAATTATACATGGCAAGTATGGCAGAGTCTTCCAGTGCAACTGTACTAACATACTAACAGCAGGTGTGAAAAAGAGAGGAATAAGAGGAAAAGGGAGAGAGAGAAATAGATATAGGAAGTGCATCAATAGTAGCTGAAAATTAAATGGAGGAAGCTTAAGTTTATTGACACATAATAACTTGAATACTTAAAAAAAAATGCCCCTAAAAATATTTTCTGTAATCATATATTTACACTTGAGCTGTTTTTCCTTTAAAAGTATAAAACAATATTTGGCAGGGTAGTTATACCAGTGTTTTATATACAATGAAGAAGGTGAGCAAATAAGGACAACAGATCACCATTAAAGAGTTTAAGTCTTATGAAACCACAAGATTAGGGAGTTAAAATTGTGCACATTGCATTTGTTTTGAAAAATGCTGGGTTTGCTCATTTTGTTTTGGCATAATTTTAGCTCCATATAAGATAGCGTATAATAGCGTTAACAAAAAAACTTAAAAGTTGTTGTTGGTTTTATCAGAAAACTGCACCTCTCAAATCTCATTAGTAAAAGTTTGTTCATATTCAAATGAAGCATATCAGAATTGGTTACAAGACACATGAGAACCAGATGTTTGCCATCACCACATCAGACCTGCTGCGCCATGTTTGAAAATGCATGAATGTAAATAAGACTTGAGAGATGTAGCCAAACAATTTCAGTGAATATCAGTAAATTTCTGTCTTGGTCTTAACAAATGGTAACAAGAGTTTTAAATATAATGAGAAAGTCATATACATTTTTAAGATTTAAGATTTAACATTATTTATTTTCATTGCACTGACAAAAGCTGTGAGAAATAGCTACTAAACATCTTTTGTGTTCCATGGATAAAGAAAATAACAATTAATTCCTTGTTAATTTTCTAACAAATAATTCAAACAAGAACCAAGAACAGGACACACACCATGATGAAGGTGGTGTGACTAGATTTAGTCTCCATATTCTGCATCACCATTTACAGTAACAGTAGAGCTGTCAGAAAATGCCTACCTTCAGGGCTCTCTTCCTGCACATACGTCCCTGTCAGATACCTGTGGACAAGTGCAGATTTCCCACTTGCCAAGTTACCCACGATACCCTGCATTGCACAAATACAAACACACATATTCATAAGATTATAAATTAGAATTTAAATCCTTTTAAATCCATTTGTCTTTTGATTATAAATTAGAATTTAAATCCTAATAAATCAACTGTTAAGAATCAATTTATTTTTTGTTTTTTTTACTTTAGACTTCCAAGCATGTTATGCTAAGTATCATCAAAAGGTAATGAATTCAGTGTATTGGCCAGTTTTAAGAAGTTGTGATGCCATTAGCACTGCATGCTGTTCTACTCATGACGAAGTACCTCTAATTTAAGCTATTAAAAATCATAGTTTGTATGTTTGTGATGGAAAACACCTTTTTGGTGAATGGACTCACCACTTTGAGCTCTGGTACTGAGCGACTGAGTGTCCACTCCTGACTGTTGACAAATGCATCTGTAACAAAGAGAAAAAGAGAATTTGCATTGAGAATCAGAATTAACATTAAGCTGATTGTGTCCTGCAACAGACACTTTTGAGTCCTAGATGAGTGAGGCACTGATCAAGACAAACAGCAGAGGAAAATATAGAACAACACAATCCACTTTCATCAAGCAAACCCCCAAATGTACACACTACTCCACATCTACATTGTATAAATGCACAAAATAGTCCCATTACAGTCAATCTGATCTCACAGGAAAACATACCCATTTTATGAGGAGACATTTTCATATGAAATAATTTTTGTGAATAGCATATAAACTGTAATAAAGTGTAATAAAGTCCCACCCCCCAATCATCACCAGGGAGAAAGCAGGATCATAAGAAAACCAAAACCAAATTCACCAAAATGCAAAACGAATTGCCCTGAGATTGCACTGTGTTTAAACAGTGAATAAATGGTTTCAACCCATAGCGACTGCACTGCCCCCACACTCAGCTGCACAACACATTTCACAGAACAATGGTGGCTGCACAAGCAATGCAGCCTCAAATACTCTGTAGACATCTAAAAAAACCCACAAATAAGCATGCAAATCCATGACTGCAGTGGAACAGTCGTGATGTCAGCTGCTAGACGCTGGTTTGATGTATTTGATTCTTAAGCCGTTGTCCAATACCAAGTTATCGGAGCTGCTTCTACTGTCTACCTAGACAGGTGCATTCTAAAGCTGCGTACTAAATGGAACGGAACAGTGATTTGGAACACTCTCCATAAGCCATTCAAATGAAATACATGAGAGACTTGACCTAAAACTGGCTCAACTGAAGTGTGAGGTTACCATATTGCTGTACTACAAATGTGAAACTTTAACAAACATAAAACACATGGTTCAAAAAATCTAATCTGATGACTTTTCAGTTTTGAACAAAATGCAACTCATTTTATAATTAACACTTATTTCCACTATTTTGGATACATTTTTCATTGAGTTCAACCCAATGCATTCTGGGATTGTTTTCCCATTAAGGATCCATGCAATGCTTTATGTTTAGTCCAAAACATCATCTAGGAAGGTTGCACAATAATGCTGCTAATGTTCTGAAAAAACTTCTGGGGTGGGTGTGTGATACCTTAAAACATGTCTGGGTAGGCAGCACAAGAGCTGTACTCTTCTTACCCAAAGTAATAGATGCTATGTTGGCGTCCCCTGTTCTTTGACACCCATTAACAAGAGCCTGTAATTTCTCAAGAGACTCACACTAAACACATACTAATGCTAACGCGTACGCATAGCCCTTAAGGATTGTCTCCAGGGCCTTTTGACAGGCTAGCTGATAAAGTATAAAAATAAAACAACAGCATTGGGGAGGGATGCTTCATATATACTGCTGGGTGACCCTCAGAGGGTCACTTTGCCTCAGTCCTGAGAAACAGATGAATAATGGGGGCTGCTACACACCCAGATACAAAACCATGTTTTACATCTAACCGGTCAGGTTTAAAAGAAGATCCATTAATTTCTGTAAATTAATGTTGTAACCACATGGGAACCACATTATTTAAACAGACTTGACTTATTTTAATAACCCTTAATACCCTTACTCCTGTTTTTGTGTGTGAACGCAGATGGAACCAATCAACACACAGCTCTGGTCTGACAGGTGTCTGTTTGACTCACAATGACAATCTGTAACATCGCAGGAGAAATAATGGCAGTGACAGACCAGTGATGATTCATTACAGGCTTAGCCTTTATCATCACTGCATCACTTCTTCAATTTAAATAGATTTACTGGTTGCTATAACCTCACAGAAGCCAATAGCGTGGTTGACTCTTCAGGTTAAAACCCATAGAAAGCGAAATCCATTTAGACTGCAGCAAAGCAAGGAACTTTTTTCTCCTGTGAGCATTACTTTAGAAGGAAGATATTGCAGCACGAAATTGTTACAATTACAGTGAGATTGTTCTTCATTTGTCTTTTGTGCAGCTTTGAGCTCAATAACCCTGAATGCTATCTGACAGCAGGGCTTACCTTAATGACGAACAACTTTCCTGTGGTAAAAATCTCACAGAAACCCAAAACCCTCATTACTCTTTCTCCCATCTCCACAGCAGCTCCAACAAACCTCAGGAGAAACAAAGCAGAGGCTGTCTGTTTCTGTCTGAGACTCTCATGAGAATGCACGAGATACATGTGTCTGGAGATCAGTCACTGTATGAAAAAGGTTCACTCATCCATAAACCTTTTGCCCAAGACAGCACTCATGAGCACCTAGTTGTTTTCTTTTGATTTGAATTTATAAGAAGGCTTACTTAAACAAAATACAGACTAGACAACTCCAGAAACTCAACTAGCCAGCAGGTTGACTGAGTCCTGTGGAAAGCTCATGTTTCTGGTATTTAAATGCTCTTGTTTATTTGTTTGGGTATATAGGGTGAGAGTTTCAAATTCAACATGACATTAATTGTTTTTAGTTATATTTTCCCATGACCCGCCTGGACCTTCCTCCCCCTCGCTGTGAGCTCAGCAATTATACGCCAAGATGAATTGAGTGGGGATTTTTATTACACCACCCACATTCTGTGCCTAAGAAAAATATGGCATGATGAAAAGTATGGTAAGTCTTAAGTAGTGGTCAACTGATATAGCCGCAATATTTGGAATTTTTTAATTATTAGCATCAACCAATAAATCTTTTTGTTTGATGTATTTTAAAATGGATTATAATACCATGTTGTGCATTAGCCCTTTGCTTAAGACAAGCAACTCAGATGTTAAGCCAGCATCTGACAGACAGTAAAATGATCAATCGCTCTTCACTTTCTAAGCTGATGCCTGATGCTACATTGTTACATACAATAACACTGTGGCATGCAGCAAAGTCTTACATTCAAACAGTAGAGATGACAAGAGATGTCAGATCTGCAGCCCACTGGTATCTCCAATGTTGGACACAGATGTGATATGAACAAATTCACAAACAGGCAACTCACCTGAAGAGTTTTACCTCACAAACAATCAAAAATCTTGTGACTGGCTCTACCTCTTATGCACGTTGTTCTCTGTTAACAAAACACTTTTCCAGCAGACTAAAATGACTGCCTGGATACTTCGGAATGAAAGCTGGGTCATATGAGGTAGATGAGTTTTTTTGTATGGTTTTAAGAAATAATAATACACTTGGACAACTAGAATAAAGTCTAAAACCATAAAAGGAATAAGTATTCTGTTTTATACACCTCAACATACAATGTGGATAGAACTTAGACACTTTCACATTTTACAGTTTGATTAACATCCTTTAGTTTCATACACTGTCTATCAAATTTATATTATCAAAATAATGTAGCTATTTACCATTTACGATCAGAAAAGATTTTTTCTCCTAAAGTTTTTACAGCCCTAACTCTTTACAGTTTTTCAATTCATTGACACAGTCGTTTTTGGCTGCTGAATATTAGTCCGGATTAAAAAGCATAGTAAAAAAAGAATGTAATAAAATTAAAGATGTTAGTACTGCAATATTTTCCTATAAAGCTGCTTTAAAACAATTATCAGAACAACTGCTACATAGAAAAAACTGATTAGGCTTGATGTAACACTATTAGTAGCACTCAGTCCCAAATCAATGAAGTACCCACAAAAAATAGGTGTGTGCATAAGTCTGTGTTTTCAGCAGGTGCAGTGCTCATGTACATGTATTAATGTAAACACATACAACTAAATGTTCTCATTCTAGAAAGTTTACTTTAATAATTACTTGACAACTGTGCTTATGAAATTCATATTTGTTTTGTTGTGGTATTGGGATCCATAAAATATTGGTATTGATTACTGACATATTGGTTATGCAATGATCCTAAAAGAAAAGAAGGAAATAGTGAAATTAGAATATAACAGAATACATTTAACTAAAGGTTCATTCATAACTGAAAATTCAGCATCACGCTATCAGGGTCATTGTCCTGGTGTGTGTAAAAGCCTGACCCAGATCAGCCATTCCTCCTCTTCCTGCTTCATCTTGCTCTGCTTTTCTCCTGAAGATTTCCTCTTATTCTCTCACTCACTTTATGAACTGGCAGCTTTTAGTTTCTCGTGAATCATTAAATCCCACACACCCACAATTCCTGAAGGGTCCCGGAGAACTAGGCCACAACAGCCCACCATCGGCAGCACGCAGCTCCATCAAAGATTCAATTAGGATTTATGAAAGCAGAACTAACACGCAATGCGCAATGAACGTGTCAGTAGCTTTCAACAATTAGCCACTGTGCTGAAAGGCACGTTTAAAGTAAGTCGCAACTCCCAAAGACATCCATCATTCCGAGTCAGGCTGTAAATCTGTCTCTGTCAAGAAGCTTGGTTTCCTTCTCTGAAGAACAAAGAGAGCTGTGCACAACTGTCTGTAATTCATCTGAATCTGCATGACGGGGTCTCTGGAGCTTTTTAGCTTCTGGCCGTCTGTGTGTACAAAATGCATGAGAGTACTTACACACTAGAAAAAGCTCTGACAGAGCGTTTGACAGATTGAAATGCATAAGATCCATTTTGTGAGGTAAGATTTCAACTCAAGCTGGCATAAAGCAAAATGGAATTTTCAAAGCTCTCTGAAAATCCTCTCTGGTCAATGCAGCAAAGGTATAACCATGGAATCATGGATTTGCAGTGTTCTTGCAGTACATACAGTAGTGTGTATATGCTGTTAGACTATTAACAGTAAAACACTGACAAAGAAGTGGGTCACATTAAGTTTGAAAATGAGGAAATCAGACAAAGAGAAGCACATAGTACTTGTCCAACTGCTTTGAAGCGGTTAGACAGAAAACACTAAGTGGCAGTGAAGTGTGTGTGGAATGTAATGCAGACCCTCAGTTCAGTTCAATTAACTGACTGCTGCAAGAAACATTACCTGCTGCTTAAATTCTGATCCTTTGATGTGGGACACAACAGAAAAACTCTCTCTCTCTCTTTATATTTACACTCCATCTCTCATCTCATTTCCACCTTCTTCCATCTTTCTCTCCAGACACTGAGAACAGTGCGTTTCATCTCCCCATTCACTGCAGTTCCCAAAATAGCATTCAGAACAAAAAGCCACATCTCCCAGCAGTTTATGTGAAAACACACAGAAACACACACACACACATACACACACACACACACACACACACAGAGACACACACTACAGAGACACAAGCTCTTATTTCACAAAGACTTCAGCTGCACAGAAAAAAACATATTGATGTATTACATATTGGTACATATTTTTTTATTGCTAACTGGACTTTGTGTATTATGTTTTAGTACCTTATAGTATTTTCTTATACCTATTTCTACCTTGCTATTTTTTTTTTACATTTTCATTATATTTAATAAAGTGTATATGAATCCAACTGAATTGAAAACATACACACACATTCTCACTTTCCAACAAAGGAAACTACTAATACTGTCTCTGCACCATGCCTGCAACTCAATGCAGGTCATCAACTCAGACGGGTAAATGGAGAATATTCAGACCATCGGCTCCCCGCTGCTCTTTGATACACTGGGCTGCATTGTTGCCCCTCTGTTGGGCTGCGTTGGGGCTCCGATGGTTCACACATGTGCCACTGTTCAGCTCCCTGGACATCACTCTAAAATAGGATGTTGTTACAGCTGTTTCCTGTTTTCCTAAAAGGGGCCACAAGTTCCAGCTGTCCCAGTAGTCCCAGTACTCCCAGTGCTGCAGGGTGGCTGGCCAGCTCATTGACCTGCATGCTGGAGTCAACTGCAGTAGCTGAATCAATGTGCTGGTAAAACATATTGACCCAGATTGAAGTAGCTCGCTGGTCACCTTCGGCAGTGGTGATGCTGACCACAATAGCTTGTATTCCAGACATCATTGATGGAACTAGAACCCTTGGAACTCGAACCTTACATCATACAGAAAGAGGCAATTTCTGATTTCACTCTCTCTCTGACTATGAATGCATCTTTTGAATTAAAAAGCCCAAAAAATTTACATTGGTTTTGCTTCAAATTAAAAACGTGGTTACTATAGTTAAACCATGGTAACCACAAAATAACCATGGTTTTGCAACAGCATACAAGAGTTTTACCATGGCATTTGTAAGGAAAATTGTGGTTATACAAATGGCAATCAACAAGCCAAAAAACAAAACCATGGTTAATTTTCATAATGGAACAGCAGTCAAACGTAACCTCACTATCCAATCAAATTACCCAATCCCACTAATCAAATAGCTGACCCATCCCTACTTAGTAATGCATTTTTAATGAAAAAACCTGACACACACACTGCATATCAATTGCTGAGAAAGCAGCAGAAACAGCGCCCTAGATTTACAAGGTACATACTGTGAACAAGCAAGCGGCATGCTTAACACACGTACACGTCTTTACACATACACATATCAGGGCAATGGAAAGGCTGTTATCCTGGTGTGTTTTTGGGTGTCATCTCTGCAAAGACAGCAGGAGATAAGAGTGATAAGCAGAATGTGTCTGCTCTTCATCAACCTGACACAGGAAGAGGAAGAGTAAGAAAGTATGGTGGAAAAAAACAAGGCTAAAAGGCAGACCAAGTGAGTGATGGAATAAGCAGAGGCGAAATTTCCACGTGGTGCTAGATATGTACATATGTACAATACTGACTAAAGCCTGGGAAAATACAGCCCCCATTTCTGACAGGAAATAAAAGACACTGAACATACCAACAGGGCATTCCCAAAACAGTTTGACAAAATGCATCCGAGCCAAGCATACAGGGTGGGATGTAGAGACACACACACACACACACACAAGGGGAAAATGTATTCAGTGATGCATTGCGATTCTCTCTCTCTTCTGCATTGGTCCACAAAAATACTGAATTATGCTTTTAAAACAGGTCACAGGTGCATTCACAGTGGCATTTATTATGCGTGTTTACACAGTGGTGTTTGTGTAAACTGAAGGTCATTAGATAAGTTTGTTTGTTTTAAAACACCTTACAGAAAACATTGTGAATTCTAACTCTAAATCTATGGCATTACTTATACTGACAAATGTCAAGAAGAGTGCATCATTATAGGGTGAAAAGCACATTAATATAATGCACACACACAGATTTTTACTCTCACACAAAACTGGATCTGCGCTCTCTGGTATGTGCTACTCTCTTTATGAATTCTCTCTGTTCTTGCACAGAGAGTGTACACACACTTAAAATGCGTCCAGTGCAGTCACAAATCCTGTCATCGCATTTAAAGTGTGCTCAGACTGTGAACGCTCCCTGTGCTCTTGCTATTAAGTTTTGGGCTGGAAGTGGGTGGTGTTAGTTGCTATTAAACAGTCATGACCTTGGTACATTGTCACTCTTTTGTGATATTTAGAAGATTGTTGTTGAAATAATAATTAAGTTATATATTGTTAAATGTGTGCCTTTTCTTTGATATATTTTCTTCATAATGAACAGTTCATATATAACAGGTACACAGCAGATTGTTTTACCAAGCATGTAATTTGTAACCAAATATTTAAAAAATATATATTTTCTTCAATACTGCTCATCCTGTTTCCAGCAGTTTTAAACTAGGCTTTTTGGCAAAATGTAAAATTCTTTCTCATTTGCAAGTTGCTAAATGAATAAACATGAATATAATTTATTGACATCTCCAGAGATGTCTCCAGACACAACGCTGTAACACTTGATGTTTTTGATCACTAAAATTGTCTGGAAGGCTATTTATAAAAGTGTATCTTAGAAAGTATTTAGTATATTTCTGAGCTTTTTGACACAAATAATTTGGTACCCAAAATCAGTGCGTTTGTCCACAAAAAAAAGCCATATCTAGCAAAATAATGCAAATCCCTCTGATGTGGTTTACACAGAACAGAAGACCCAGAGCCGCCTCTGATACTACATTATTACAACCACATATTCTACTTTGACTGGTGCATCAGAGCAGACTTATTGTTGAATGCCTTTTAGCCAGAATCTTAGCAATGAACTCATTTTTCAATAGTCTTCCACTCTGAATTAATTCAAGTTGAAATCAAACTGCAGCTAAATTGCAAGATGCTTTAAAGTATAGCGCAACCAAAAACTCCTGCCAAAGACATACCACGAAAGATGATTAACAAAAAAGTTGAAGAGAACAATAAGTACAAAATAAAATTGTAAAATATTTTTGTTTTTCAGTCAGTTTACTGTTTGCTATATATGACATCAAACATTAAACTACTGTATATGATGCAGGTTTGTGCCAGATTATGCACCATAATGTTCCTTTAGCTTCATTTAGCATTGCTATTATGCATTCTAGGATATGCATTTTTTGCTAAGCAAAATTCAAACTGGGAAAATTATTTACAAGTAATTGGTATCAAAGACATTGACAGACAACTTTAGCAACTTTTTCTGATTATGATGAGTACTTTTAATAACTAATAATAATAATAATAAGTAATGATAATAATTATAACATTGTAATTATTACATTATGTTTGCAGTTTTTTATTTTAAAGTATTAACATTTTTTTTAAAACTTCTTTTTAAGAGAACCCCAAAGCCCCAGAATCTCTTTTCTCAGTTACTAGGCCTTGAAGAACAGGCATCAGGGAGACCATTTGGCAGAGGCCAATGCATCTAAGCACCGGGCCACCGCTGTCTGAGTTTCCATACCTAAGAGTCTAAAAACAAAAAAAATCTAATGTTCTCAGGGGAAAGGGGGTGTGGCCCATAGAAAATCAATAGGCCAAATCCTAGACGAAACCAACAACTAACATGTTGTTCAAAATAAAACTTTAGCCCCCTTTTACTATCAATGCATGAAAAACGAAAGAATAATATGATTTTAGAATGGCATGAGGACCTTTATATAAGAGTTATTTTTATCAGCTAGCAAACAGTCACAAAGTCAAAAGTCAAAGTTTTATAGACATGAACTGCTAAGTACAATGCTTGTGACATAATGTGCTGTCACTGTATATTGTGGAGTATTAAACGTTGTATGACACAATGTAAAATGTGAAATATGTAATAACAACTGATGCAGCATGCTAATAACTGATAGAGCATGCTAGCAACGCCAAAGCCATGGATTTGATTTTGAGGGATCACAGGGCTAGTTAAATGTATATTCAATTGCTTTGGATAAGACAGTCTGCCAAAAGCACAACTATAAACAAAAGTATGTATCCGAGTACAGATGAAAATATGCAGAACATTCCCACTTCCTTTGCAGTGTTTATATTCTCCATTTAGATTTCCCTCCCTTTTTGTTTCTGATGTGGTCTTCTTAAAACATGGCAGCACCACTGAGAATGAAGGAGAGGGAAAAAAGCTGCATCGCCTTAATTCGACCTCAGACAGCCCACGCTGCTGGCACAGTTTCCGCATCCCTCCTTTCCTTTTTCTTCATTGCTGCTATTATTATACTCTAGCTGTCTTTGAGTCAGCACTGCCAAGACAGACAGTTAGCACACAGACAACACAGAGCACTACAGGTAGCAAAAAACACTAACAAAGGACCTCATACACAGCAAAAGCAGCTAAGAGTAAACGTACCACAACACACAAGGAAATAATTTTAGCTTATCTGAATTCCAAATGCTAAATGCAAATATTAACTGGTTCCACTTGCACCACTGAACATGCAACTCTCTGAAAATGTTACCACATCATCTTAAAGTGAAACCTACAAAAATGTGCCTAAACCACACTTCAAGATGCTAGACAGCCAAGAACATGTGATAAGCATCGTCTAGACAAATGAAAAGTCACAACAAATGCCTGAATTAAGGAAGAAACCCCTATAAAACACAAGGCATTCTCATTATTACAATATTTGTATTATAACACTGCTGTGCTAATGACAAAACCAGCTTGCCTTAGTCATCAAGGCTAAAATTTCTTAGCTGAATTTTACAATGATTGATGACAACGATTTAAAACAGTTACTACAGACTACATATTCTGTTAAAAACCATTCAAAAGAAACTATTTTGGAACGCTCTGCACAGAGGATTGAAAACAGTTAGCAGCAATTTTAGCGTGTTGTGATAACTCATGGAACATTCATCTGTCAGAGAAAGTTTTTTTTACTTAATGGAAGCTAAAGGTGAATGATAAATATTAACAGCACCATTCAGCATGGTTATTATGACATGTATATTTACCTAGGATCCTGCCATGAGATCTCTTTTAATGCAAAAGTATACTGTTAGACCAGTTACAAGATCTTATTCAAGTGTGGCTTTATCTGTTAGAATGATATTTTACCAATTCACAGCAAAAACAAACAGACTTGGACATGAGATTCTTACAATCTCATGATTTAGTAAGAATAAAGTGGTTAGGTGATGAATGACAACATCTGAATGTGATGTGCATGAAAGATGAGCAGTACATGGCTGTCCAGTAAGAAAGGAATTTCAAGCACCAAACCTTTTAAATCTTAACGTTGATCTTTAAATTATTCAATTATCTTTAAAGATTTTTGTTTAAAGTTTAGCCCACCAGGACTGTAACCAGACATAAAATTTTCCCTTACAATATAGTTTTTCAAACCACTGAGCCCACACAGGAGTCTCAGATCACTTCCAAGACAGTCAAAACACAACCCAAACGGGCCATTAAACTATAAACTAATGGAGATGAATTTCAGGACGTGCAAAGTTAACCATAAAACTACTGGCTAAAAAACTTGCTCTAATCTACTATGCAGACGGTCAATGTTGAGGTCAGAGGTCTGTACTTGCATGGAAGAATTAGACAAAATTAAAGTCAGTTTTAAGCCCAATAGCAAACAAAGAAATTGGACATTTAAAAGTTAAAAGGATCTATCTGGTGCATTCTGACAGTAAAATGAATTTACTTGTTCTATGAAGAATTTTGTGATCTTATAAACAACCTTAGCAATTTATTAACTGGTTAAACTCTTTTAAACCTACAAAACTTATTCAGTCAAACTTATTCAGTGTTTATTAATTCTGTTTGATTCATACTGATAGTACAGACAAAAATATTAGGTCATTTAATGCTGTTTATGCTGTCATTTAAAGACCTACTGCATGTTTCCAAACATGCCTGACAAACATCAGATGTCTTTTCCAGCTGTTTACATTCACAAATTAATGTTTATTTAAATACTCGTCCAAACTAGATTAATAATAAAATAAACACCCTGAAGACTTTTACTAAATTATTAACTTTAACACCTATTTGCATTTTACACATGTAAATTGAGCATTAAGGGATCTGATCCTTTGCTGTTGACAGCTGTGTTTCAGTTGCGTGCAAGTGTAAATGCACAATTAATGTGCTGCATTTGTGCCTAAAGCTGTGCCTTAAACCAGAATGCATGCAATGCAAACTAAAGCATTAATCTGTTGTTAAGCAGATTAATTTGAAGACTTCTGATGCGCATCACACCTGCTAAAATGCACAGAAATAAGTCCAATTGTAGTGCTGTAATCATGGCTTTTAATGGTTATGTAATCTACCCGCAACACCCGCAATCATAATCCCGATTAGTTTTTCAATTAATTGTGCAGCCCTACAGGAAAATCACACACATATATAGTCAAGATATCATGACTAAGTGCCATATAACTGAATTTATTATGAGAGTTTGACAACTGAGGCTTTTGATTAAAACCAAGACGATGATTAAAATAATAAAGCATGGGTTCAGGGACAATGGAAACTGCGTAAGAAAGACACATGAGACAAAACAATCTAGTTGGCCCTGTAAACACTGCAGAACTGTCCATATAACAAAAACGCTCTGGAAATAACGTTTTCTGCAACAGAATAAACCTGCTCACTGCAGTGCGCACTACAATTAGGTTGTCAAGCGTAGTGTTTTTTAACCCTAAAGATCAAAACGGTTTCCTGAATTAAACAAAGAAAATGTGAAGTGTATTGAGACTCTGTATGAAAGGTTTAATGGCTGTAAATTGATATAATCAGACCATTTCAACATATTAATGAATGCAACATTTTGAATGTTCACAACAATGCAGACTTGCACACAAGCACATACGTTTACCCAGCTAGCTTACACACTTCACCACAATGTCAGGCGACTTACAGTGAATTCAAGGCATACATTTTTATCAGTACTTGTATTCCCTGGGATTGAACCCACAACCTTTGTGCTGCTACGCAATGCTCTACCAGTTGCACTACAGGAACACAGCCACCCACTTAAGCCTTCTACCACGGTGCTGTTCATACCGGCGTGGCATTTAAACAGTTTTGGTCCCTCATCAAAAGTTATTAGACTTTACGTGCATCTTTTAATCCCGATAATAAAAAAAACCCAAAACAGTTTTGGAAAATGATTACAAGGGCTCTTATGGGTTCCATGCTGTCATCGCTTGCAGATGAGATTGTTAACAGAGACCGCAGTTATGGCAGCAATCTGAGAGGCTGCTGAAAGGACTGGAGCAGGGCCAAGATGCCAGGGTACCATTTCCGCCCCAGCGCTCTGTGCCAGCCTGTGGTATCTAATGGCAAGATGAAAGCCACAAATCAAGACAGCAAGGCACAGATATGAAGAGATTAGCCTTATTGAATGAGGGGAAGCTAATGGAGAAAGAATTTGGAAAATTTTGAATAAAAAAAAACATGGCATGGCAAATCAGGTGACCAGACGGCAAGACCAAAGAATCTGTTGTCTTTTAATATTGGGAGAGCAGAAAAAAAGAGATTTTTATCATTTAATATGTACAACTTGTTGTACATTTAATACCAAACAACAGTGAGAAATCAATAATTGTAGTTCTTTAAATATTATTGTGTAGCCTTTGTTTTAAAATAGATTAAAAATTGAAACAACTACACTCATTTATAACAGGCTTATAAACACAGTGGGCTGTTTGGTGAATGACTCTCAGATCTGTCTGAACAGTATTACACTACAGATCAAAGCTCTGACTCACGGGTGACTGCTTTCAAACGTTTATATTAATCAAGCAACATAGTGACAGGAGAAAGATAAAACCAATCACTGTCTTTGGCTGGACAATTTAAGGAGCTTTCATAAGCTTTCCAGGATTCTTAAAGCATAAGTTAGCCCTCGATACATACAGAAATTGTAAAGCTAAGTTTTAATTACAGATCAGTTTCATTGATTAACAGCATTGATTTAGTATAAATGTAGTTCATCTGATAATCCGCTGGTTAAGAAATGTCAAAGTATTTGTATTTTTCACATTTGACTACCTTTGTTATATTAGTTTACCTTTATATTGTCAAAAATATATACTTTACTTCTACTTCTACTTTATAAAAGAACTCTTGCTATATATTATTAAAATAAACACAGACATAAAATTTTTATGTCTAAACAGTTTGCAAACAGTATTGGCATCAACTACTGAAATACTGATTTTAAGACAGACATGCTTCAGACAGATAAAAACAGTGACTCAATGGACAGAAAATGGCAGTGGCTACAGGGTCATAAACATGGCACAGCAGCTACGGCATTAATCACTGAGAAGAGACACTACCGCCTGGACCAATAATACAAATGTCTCCAGAAGCAGTTTGTTTAGAGAAACACAGAGAACCGTCTTCCGTAGCTTTGTTCTTCTATTTCAGAGACTGAGGTGAAGAGGTGAGGGGTGTGGGCGCGAGACAAGATTTTCAGAGAGCTACAACAATGGCAAACCGAAACATTCTTAGATAACAAACACTGAAACTCAGAGCACCCCACATTCTTAACCTGAAACCTCACCTGAGGCTTCTCTCTCAGTTTGGACAGGAAAATGTGAAGAGATAATGGCAGAGATAAAAATATTCAAAAAAGCAGGAATGAGAATGTTTAACAATTAAAATGACAAAAGTCAAGAGAATATAAAAAAGGGACAGAGAGTAGCCTTATGTCCCAGCAGGTTGCGCAATGGCAGACCCCAGCTAAGTTGACATACAACCTTTTGGTGTCAATTTATGGTTAGCATTTTTTTATGTTTTCTGATTTTTTTTGGTGTTATGCGTAAACAAGTTAAACAAATAACAACAAATAAGTTGTTGTTTAAATGCCAGCAAATCGGCTCCGGCTATACGCAGGTAGTAGTAAAATACACAGCCCTTAAACATGCAAAACAGATGTGGTAAATATACTAGAAAATGTAACCTCCCAATTTTACTGCATTATAACAGCTAAATGTGTGAGCATGGCTCTTGACACAACCAAATGAAATAATTTTATAAACAAAATGATTAAACAAAACTTTAATTGCCATGTATACCAAGACACATTAACAATTTTACTAGCTGCATACATAATGCGTTCACACAAATACTACATTGTATGGTGGAGGGTCAGGCCCAGTCATCTCCTGAGGGCAGATATGAAGTACTTGAGAAGTGTGTGGCAGCGGGGGAGGGACGCTTGTGTCTAAAGGCGGATTAACGATACTCATGATAACAAATCATCACTGCTTTTCACATCTCTCATAAATGCCATCAAAACCAATACCACCCATTTAATCCTCAGCTGCTTTAACCCCTGTGGGCTGCTGCTGTTTCGCAGTGTCCTACGAGCAAAGCTAATTTTACTTACAGTATATAAACACACAATAAACATCATGCGACGCAAATAAGCAACTCCCTGCTTCACACTTACACAAAAGATCTACTCCCATATCAAATCATGTTGTCAAGTCTCAGAGGTCTGTTGAAAGGAAGGTCATTTTGATTACGTATCTTCATATATGGTGTCTGGGTAACTTGTTTGACTGGTTATTTTGGATACAGACTCTACGTCAGTCCAAAAAGAGATAAACATCAGAACGTTTGGGAAACCCCCTAGCAGGCACATGAATAGAGATGTCGCAAGGATAATGAGATAATGGTTTCAAAACGACAAACATATTACTTATACTTTATATATTTATACATTATTACAAATATAAACCTCTAAATTCACTAGGACACAATGAATTTGTTTGGTACATAATTGTAAACTTTATAAATGAAGCATGATCACTGCATTGTCGTCTTTGTTTTTCATTTATGAATCAAAGCTTGCCAACAGTAGACATTGAATCTAATACACATTTTTTAAATTAAGCTACATTTAAAACTCATGCAATTTGATGAATGTTTTGTTTCAGCTGATATTCGATCTGAACATTCACTTCAAAAGTATGCATCTGTTACAAATGTCTTCACATTGGCAAATTACAAAAACCCTTAAATAATCTTAAACTTAACTGTGCATGCACAAAAACAGACACAGTTGAAACCACTATGAATATTCATTATTGCCGACCCAAACCCCCATGACCCCGCACACATGTGGGACACGCCATAGCTCCCCCCTGACAGCATCTCTTTAAAGTGAGACTTCACACCATGAATAAGTTTTAGCAACTAGCCGCTTATGACAGTTGACCGCTGACGTATTGTGAGGCAAACAAGGGATAAAACCAGCACACCGGGCAGGGAAGGAGACAGGAAGATTCTGTAGCAATCCTTCAACTAATTGTAAGAGTCCCATCCAGTCACGCGTCACTGGAACACTGTCCAGACTAACCCTATTTCCCACAACTCTCTGTTCCAAGGCACCACCATTACTTCCATCTCTAAATGTGGGTTTTTCTGTCATAATCCAGTCAAATCTTGGGAAAAATCAGGGTGGCAGGTTTTTAAATGCAACCTCATCAATCAATCATTGCTAAGGGTCTGTGTGTGTTTGCCAGCTGTTTGCTATTAATTGTGGCGAGCATGGTTTGCTCACGCTGTTGATTGACAGCTCTGGGTGGGCAACCGGGGAAGAAAGCCATCTGTATCCGAAACAATGGTGACACAGCTGAGCACTCATGGATTGCTCAGATTCACAGGCTAGTCTTGGTTATTACAGACCCACCCATTGCCATAGTGATGCAAGACTGGATTCAAAGGGTTAATTAGGTAAATTATTCTGTAACGGGGAACTACTGTGAAGGTTTCAGGCATAATATGTTTGCACTTGGGTATTTGGAAAGACATGGCCAAAACAGCAAAGCGTTTCTGCAGAGTTTTCTCCTTTCAGTTACTGCGACCTCACAGAGTAATGCTCTCAAGTTCATTATGTGGAACACCAGCTATTTTAATTTGAAACATTTTTACATTTTTTGTGCTTTTTTTTCCCATTTACTTGTGTTATTTTATAACAGAATAACAAAATGTTTAAGCTGAGATGTTGTATTGGTTCAACAAATATTAAATGTATTAGGCATTGTACGGTGAAGGCTCATGTTTTATGGATATCAGTGACTATTTATCTGCAACTACATAGTACAATTCAGTATTTCCAGCACTGAATATCAATATGCGAATGTCATTTGAATGTATTGTTTAGCTGATGATACCCTAGCCTACTTTACACAAAAAACAGAGGATGCAAAGTCTGCAGGCTCACCCCAGTAGAGTCCGCCGCACAGGAAACGATGTAACAAGAGAATGATGAAAGTGAATGCTAACAGACGGACAATGGCAGAAATGCTTGGTTCAGTGGAAACCCAGCAGAGCTCAGGAAAGCAATGTGCAAAAAAAACAGCCCACGGAAAGCTCACGGGTGTAACAGGAGCGATGTGATGAAGGAGAATTAACACATACTGCCTCACCTGTACAATCAGAAATAACCTGGTTACAGCAGGAGAAAGGATGTGACCTCTTCACAGGGTGGATGACACAAAAGTTCCACAAAAAGAGCTGTATCTGTCTGTTTGCACACATACACACACAGCAAAAAGTTTCACTGTTACATCTGAGTAACTACGGCATACAGGGGCTGAAAAGGTGACCCTTCTGGGGCTGTAAGTTCTGATCCTTGCCTATAGTTGCTAATAACCAAAGGTCAGTTACTCTCTTTATCCAGCCCTTTTATCTTGCATGTTCTCCTTTGTCCTGCCTGATTGTGAACTATTGTTTAGTTGTAGTATTAATTTATTGATTTATTTATTCTTTCATTCTTATTCAAAGGGACACATTGCATACCTCATACAAGAAAGAGTAACCAAGGACCAGGTCTCACTTTGTCTACTTGAAAATAACTGCAATTTCTTAATTACATTTTCATTTGAAGAGAGGTGGCAAAGTAATAGCGAATAATCTTTCTCATTGGTTGTGGAGAAAATCACTTCTGATGGGTCAATTAAACATTTAAGCATTTAGTTTAATTTGGTCACAGGCATTACCAAAAAGCTGCATGAACTTTGTATTCTAAGCACAAAAGCAACCGGGACGTTCCAGTAGGAGCCGGGCAGAACAGACAAAAGAACAGGACACTGGCAGAAAGTATCTCTTGTCTCTTTTGACTATCTTACCCAGCAATGGTGTGAACAGGTGACACCTGCAGCAAAGAAGAGCCAACTGCTCTCCCACATGCACAGCTCTGAATTCCTAAGACCACACAAGATGTTCCTCCTTCTGATCCCACTTCTGGATGTAAGCCACAGATATGTTCGAGTGGCCATGTGTATTCTCTGCAGCTGCAGTGCATTCTGGGAAATTGCACAGATGTGGCCTAATTCCTTGGCACAGGTGCCCTGGCACACATTTACAAGAGTGCAGACCATAAGCATCAGGGATGGCACAGCTGTCTCTTAACGATGTGCAGCCATCCAATCCTGATGCCAGCCAAGCTTATACCATCAGTGGAAAGCAATTCTACCAGCCAAGATACAGAGCATTAAACAGCTTGTGCATGTGACTTATCTTTGAATGAAATGATGTATTTTTTAAATAATTTATTACAGTGCTTAACAGCAAATACGTTTTCGCTAATGCATGTATTGTGTCTAACAAGTTATACAAGTCATAATTGGGTCACATTGAGCTATGGTTAAAATCAGTTTAAAACATATGCAAAAACTAAGCTAATCCTTTTTCATTCTAGCTAAACCTTTCTCTCTCTCCACACTTAGTCTATCTTGGCTGCTGTGTCTTTGAATGATAACTCCTACAAAGAGGACACAGAGCTTAACAAGCTATGCAACTGGCATTTGTGCACAGAAACATGAAGCTAAGACTTAAACAACAAACAATTGTAAGTGTGTTTAATGAGTGAATGCATGGAATCTAACTGATCAGCTTTAACATTTTTTTAACAGATGTCCTCTCTTCCCCTCCATATCTATATTCCCCTCCACACACTTGGGTGTCCAAATCTCATCTTGTACAACCGGCCCAGGCTTCCGCCACCTCCAGTATCACATTCCCAGGCAAAATCTCTGTGCTTTGGCATTTTTATTTTCCATTCCATGCCCAGATATCAGGACAGAGAATGAGCAAACACCCATGGAAAAAAACCCTGTTTTCCTCTGACCCCTCACGACACCCACACACCCACACAGATGGGCAAAAACTCATTTAAATCCCACAGCTGAGTAAAACAGTGGGCAGCACAGCAGTTTCTATGCAAAACAGCAACTGAAAAATGCTCTCTCACTGTGAGAGACATTTTATTGCCACAAGTCTTTCAAGTTTAACACAGATTACCGTTAATAGGCCACATCCTACATTTCTGTGGCATTTTATTTTTCCTACTACAGTTTATTTTTAATGTTAGTCAATGTTTCTTGTGCTGTAAAGAAAATGTAGTTGTACATGAATATTTTCTACTTCTCTCTCTGACCCTTAGATTTATGTATGTAAATGACCTCTTCTGATTGGCTAGGTTCTGTATAATGGCATATTTCACACTATAATTCATAAGGGTGTGTCAGTTACCAAATATTGAACAGAAGTCAGTTTGTATGATAATGTGGTCATGTTGTGACACCTTTTGTTTACTGAACCATTTTCAGCTTTGTTTCAATATTTGCCCAGGTGCAATTAAAGGGACATTGTAAACTGTACCTTAAATTCTTTCTTCCAAAGATAAAGTTCTTGTTTTCTATATGTTCCTTTAAATAATTTATCTAAACGTCTTGTGTGTTTGGAGTATGTACTGTATTTAAGAAAAACTGTACTACTTGACTGCTAAATTAGTACATTCTTTAGATACGAAAATGTGTAGTATGAATATATTCCCTGACATACTATAAATACAATGCTGACGATGTCTTTTGTGTTCTTTCAAGTCTGACATACTACAACCGTGAAAACACTTACAATTAATATCTAGATGTAATTTAAAAACAGGCACCTGGCATTTCAACATTTCAAATCTGCGCTCCTTAGCTACCATGGACTAAAGAATCTCAAATCATTTGACTTTTTTTGCACACTATATAGTAGCCAAACAGAAAAATTCTCCACTGCATGGAAAATAAGTTTGAGTTTCTTTCATCCTGCTCTGCGACACCACCTGAACCTCTAACTTATCTTCTGAAGCAGCGTATGAGACCTTCTGCTGACAGACAACAAAAGTGATGCTCTTTGGTGAAAATACTTAGAGCTGGTGAAGGCCTGAATGAATGTGTTTGTGTGCTGTCCATGCTTCACTGGTCGGGTCAGTATTAATGCCTGAAGCTATAACAGTATTTCACCGTGTCATAAACAAACACGCAGGCTTCAGCCATAACGGTGTGCAATAAACACGCCCAGCATCAACACACCTATCTTGTGTAAACCTTTCCCCACATAACCTCCATAAAACCTACCTGCATCATTAAACCTACTTTAAAACCTTTTAAAAACATTTAAGACTTTTAAACTATTTTAAAGGATACAGCATATAGAAACGGCTGTGCCAAATACTGCATAGTGGATGCAGCCAGAGACTGACCTACTAAACACAGACTGCAGGATGAGCGCATCCGAGTTTCAGGCGCTGTCCGCTCCACCCCCACAACCCTGTACAGTCGGTTAGGAGTTGTTATTTTTACATAGCACTGCTTGTGGTAAAGAGCCAGGACTTGATGCTAAGTCAAACGAGTGCACACACATTTAGTCTACAATCACAGATGCACTGCAAAGTATTGTTGTGTTTCAGCCCACTGACATGGAAGAGTCAATAAACAATTACACCAAAACAATGTATCATTGGTTATAAACACCACAGCGGTTGCAGTACTGCCCATGCGGTGACACAGGATTGAATGACATGGAGTTGAGAATGGCCTGTCCTAGAGAAAATGTTAATTTCTCAGAGTTTGCTCCTTTATAGTTCAAGTGAGTCAGAGTTCTCAGTTGTGCTTCATTTAAGTATTAACTTAGCCTTAGATGTTTCATCCAAAATTGCTCATGAGAAATAAAATCTAAAATGAGAAAATGGTTCCAACACATTAAGGGTAAGGAGTATAAAATGTATTTAGGTTGTAGTTTAAATTATGTGGTCATGTATAAATTTGAATTTTTGCGTTATGCTGAAATCTTCAGTAATATTGACTTCTGATTGCAGACTGAACATCTGAACTTGGTTTGTGACATTGTTGAGAGACATCTGTAATATTTTTGGGTCCTTTTCCTCAAATATCTGAGACACAGGGGACAATTACAAGTTGTCAATTACTCAATTTAATCTCAATGCTGTCTGGGTGAAATAATTGAAATGTTAAAGATATTTCATCTCTTATGTCTCTTTTATATGGGGTACCCTACACTTCCCTTCCATAAAAAAGAAAAAAATACACAAAACATCCCTGTCAAAGCTGTGGCACCAGGATTTTAAATCTAACCCATGACATTTCCCTAGCTTTAGCCCATTCGCTCTCATTTTAATCCATATATTTCTTTTCTTGCCTTTCCACATTTAATTCAACTGCTGCACACTGTAGCAATGACAACTGATAGTACAAAAAGAAATGGCATAAACCCAACAGCAGAGTAAGGTCTTAAAAGTGTAAAAATATTTTGGAAAAAACATGCACACAGTACTTTTAAAAATTTAAAGTGAGAAAACTCCACTGCCTATTTGGCAGAGTTGTGGCTGACTCATTGTCACGAACAATGACAACCTTGCAACCATAAGACATCTGTGTGTGTATAAAAAGACAGTCTGTTTCCATTCCTCAGACACTCGGCCCTTCGAAAGCTCTATCATGCTCTTTACTTCCACATGCGTTACTTCTGCATGGCTGTAAATGTAGGTCATACACACCGAACCACATCTACTCACTCATACCTGACACCATTAGCTGGCTTGTGTCAAGGGTGGAGCAATAGGCTTGGAAACAGTTCAGGTCTTCCGGCCATGAGTCTTATTAATGTCAACCCTATCACATACAATATCCAGCTAACACTTGTGCAGAACACTTAAAATAGACACCCTAATGATCACAAAGTTTAACTGTTCCAGAGGAAGCTGACAAAGTTCCAGAGGAAGTTGGGTATTATGACCGTATCTGGTGATTCGATTTTATTCTTATTTATAGGGTTGATATTAATTAGTAATTATTATTTCATTTAAAATGTTAGTTATGATATAATATAAAAAACGATTTAAAATAATACCCAGTGACTGATAAAAAACAAACTACCTTATTATAAAAACTATATAATAACTATTTCCTTCAGATAATGCAACCTCCACCAAAAAAAACAATTTCCTTCTTTTTTATTTTTATTGCGCTCCAGTATGACATGATAACCTGATATCTAGAATTCAGTAACATGTTGCATAATTGTAACATAAGCACATATGATAAATTGCAAAGAAAAAGAAGCATTCTGCATCAAGAACAAAAAACAACAACTGTTACTGTAGCTGTGTACTGTAACTGTACTGTAAGATATCACAGAATACTTCATTCAAAAATTTATTGAGATCTGTGTGATTTAGCCACTGCAGAATGTACTACAGAAGGGATGTGGTCTGATTTTTTTCTGGCCCAAAATAGAAAGTAGGTATTATGTAAAACAAACCTCAAAACTATTTAGAATTCTTCCCTCACAGTTTACTGCTGATGTCATCAACTCCACCCTTTTGACAACCGGTCACATTTTTCCAAGCCAATCAAATCCCAATTGATTGAATTAAGCCCACTTTCATTTTTGTAGTGAATACTCTGTTACTTTGAAATGTCACATTACAGGTTAAATAGGTTACAAATATTGTTTTTAACAAAAAGTCTGATATGAATATTAGTTCTAATATAAAGTCTAATATGAATAAAGGTAAGCAAGTTGTCAAGCTACAAATCATGCTATAGAATATGTTTAAAAGTCAGATACCGGACCCTCAGGTACAGTAAACTGAGCCGAATTAAGCTATAGGACACCAGGGGCTGTTCAAGGACAGCAGCTCTCCTCTAAACAGATCCATATGCAGGACCCATCTGGGAGTCCACCCTGCAGGAAGATACAATGCTGAGTCTGCACTGCTATTTCACCTCCTGCTTTCAGAAAGCCATGTGTACAGTACACCAAGACCTAATCCTGCTACAAGCTAATAATGCAATGCTAATTGACCTAAACTGAACCAATGGCTACAAAGGCAACGTCAGAGCACAAAGTCAAGCTGAGTCACAAAACGATTACCTAACTAAATATAATTCTTAAAGGTTGCAGGTGTGACGCTATGCCAGTCTCAGCTGTGTTACAAAATCAAAACTAAAACAAGATACTCTGAGGCTATATCTTAAACGACCTTCCAAACTGTTCTGGTGAATATTTCTGTGAATCATTCATTTGTTAATCAACCTAATAACAAACCATACAGAAGACAGTCCTATATATCTATATACTTCTGGTAAGCTCCTAAAATGGGTATCAGGATTTTAGCAATAAATGACTGATACATTCCAAAGAGGTTCCAGATACAGCTGCTCTTTGCAGGGGAAATATGACACTGTTCTAATGCAAGATCATTATCTAATTGGTAAGAATGTATTTCTTTAAAAGAACCTTAAAGAACAGGAATGCCTGTGGAATCTGAGGAATGTGGAAATGTCTAAGGTGTCACCTAATCATCTAAGGTGCTGTCCCACCCCACACACAGAAAAAGGGCTGTTTTACTATGTAATGTCACCCCACACAGAAACAAACTGTTTTACTAAGTAATGTGTGAGGAGAATTCTGAAGTAACTCCCTAAGCTAATCTATGACACAATACCTTACAATTTGATTCAGTAATTAAAACCTTTAAGAACACCTATTTTAACACCGAGATAAGTTAAAGTTCATTCACTAATCTCTGCATCTTTGTATGACATAATGAGACTTGTTAAGTGTCTTTTAGTATCTGTTCACCTTACATGAAAAAAAGGTGTGTGGCTCACGCCCAGGTAGATACTCATTAAAGTGTATTCTAAACTTTAGAGCATCTACCAGCACCTCTCCATTACCATATTTGTGTCAGAAGGGGGTGTAGCTTACACAGATGACCTGCTGTCGCCACAGACTGAGATAATGGATCTGGAACAACAGAGAGTGAGATGTAAATGTGTTCCCTTTAAATAGTGAAAGAGGAAAGCTAAGAACTATCACTTTAACCAACAGTGTGTGTTATCAGCAATATGGACATAGCAGCTTAAGAGAAGCAATATTCCACAAAATGCCCTGCCAGCTCTCAGAATAAGCTGCATGCCAACAGCATAATGAAACAAACACAGGCAGCCTGTGAAGTGGCAGGTAAACATCACCTTCGTGTCCAAAACAAACATGCATTGCTCCAGCCCCTGTTTTTGGTTCATAGCACACATGCATCCCCTGCTTCCAAACATGTCTACATGAAGCTACATGAACAAATAGAAGAGAGAAGAGAAATGCTTCTATTACCATCAGGTAGGCATCCGTTAACACTTTCTGTGCTGGACTGTGAAAATCCCTGTTCGGACTTCTGCTGAGATCCAAGCAGACCATTCTTTCTGAGTGCCCGGTTGCTGGGGCTGCTCAATGGCGTGGATGTCCCGTCTCGCTTCGAGAATATACCACTGAAGAAACGAATGAGTTTATGCTCCTGTCCACTAGAACGGAAGCCAGTCCCTCTGATGAAACCTTCCTTTTCCACTAAAGATTTCTCTGTCAGCTTGAGCAGATCGCTGTTGTCAAGTGTGTGGTTCTTGCCCTTTGCCCTGTCCCTACGGCCCAACCCAGTCATGGTGTCTGTTTGGCTCAGTACTTCACCAACATCCAAAGTGTTTCGCTTCTCAGCCGACTCGGAAGCAAAATCTGGGTTTTGCAGAACCATGCCAGACTGGCCCTGGTTGTCCTTCCCATCACAACCAATGCATCCTGAGCTGCTGTGGTGCTTCTCTTTAGATAGTGCCCGTATGCGAATCAACTCTCCACCAGTCCAGTGGCGAAAACTGAAACTTCGTCGCAACAGGCCTGGGTGCCTCTTTATGGGTGTTTGGGTTGCTGGCTTGGGTGATTTTCCATTCCCTTTAGTCAGCAATGAGGAAATGCAGCTTTCTTTGGCTGTTCTGGCACTCTTCTGAAGGTCCTTTGCTTCCTCAGAGGTCTGGGTCTCATCTGACCACTTACAGACCGGTTCTTCTGTGCTTCTGGAGGTCTTGAGAATCTTTTTTATAATGTTTGTGTTATCTCCATTACCAGCAGCTGTGTTGGCAGTATCTCCACATGTAACAACAGTTTCTGCCTTTTCTTGTGCCTGCACATTCTTTCTGTGCATCGCTGACCCATTTTCACTGACCTTGTTCTGACCATGTTCTGGCAAGATGCACGTTTCATTTAATTCCCTGCTTTTCTGTGCCCTCTTTAGGATTTTTAACCTCCCCAACTCCAGATGTCCAGTACTAAACGTCCTAAAGTTCCTCATGTATGAGTGGGCAGAAAACTCATCCGTCTCGTCTTCCACTTCTTTCAGTTCTTCCAGATGGGAGCTCCGCTGAATCTCGCACGATCCCTCCCGTCGGTATGCGCTCACTTTAGGATTCTCCATCCGCCGGTGCGCTGAACCTCCGCCGTCTTGCAGATTCTCTTTTTTAACTAATGTCAAAGAGATCCGGTACACGGTTTTCCTTTGTGGCGTCCCCCGCTCCATTCTTTTGGGGAAATTACCATCAAGCAAGTACATTCTCTGGAAACCAAATCCAAGTCAATTATATTTACGTTTTAAGTATGCGTTGGTGTGATATCGCCCACGGTGAGAAATAACATAAGTACATAATAATAGGAGGATATACAACGAGATGTTTAAATAACTGACTTAACACAGAAATTGCTTTGGTTATTCAAAACTCAAGTTAATATTTCTCGGTACATTGCAGTGTCTGGCGTTTGAATATCTGCGCTTTCAAAACACTTACAGAGCCAAATTACTGATCCCCATTAAATTGCCTGTGGGTCCAGCGCAAATCCTGTTCTCATGTTCACGCTGATTGCGCTCGAAAGGAAAAGTCCTACTTCAAAATCCTGCTTCCCGCTGCGAGACTTATCTGTCTGGAAGAAAATGTTATTGCTACAGTGTCCTTCAAAAGCAGAAGAGTTTGCTCTTTCCTATTGTGCCCGTGCATCACTCTACGTGCCGCCAGCTTGCTGCTTTGCACCGGACGTATCCCGCTATTGTTTCCCACTGCCGTACGTTTAAACTCTAATTCAAGCGTATCATCCAAATTAAACACACACGACCCAAAGCGCGTTCGCGGCATGTGAAACGAGAGTCCCGAGAAACGAGACGGACAACCGCAATAGCTACTGATCCATATCCGTCTCCCTCCTCTGTCTATCAGCCCCGTGTGCTTCGTATACACACAAATCATCCAGATAGTGCCGAAGCTGAAATAAAACCAGGAGCGGATTTCTGATGTTACCGACGTTACACGCGACTTGCATCATTTCTTGATTTTTACATGGAAGGACAGGATAATAATCTAGCGTAAAACACATTCCTGCATTGTGCAGCGTGTTAGTCTGCACATTAAAACTAATTTGCGCTACTTTTCTGTAACCTGCATGTTTATTCTGAATGCATGAGAGAAACATTAATCATAGGTTGTAGACTAAAAGTAAAATACTGCTAGGTGTAAAATATAAAAGTTATAAAACGACGGTGAACATAAATGTAAATGCGGTATATATTAACGCTGGTGAATTAGCATGTGTTGAGAAACTGTATATATATATATATATATATATATATATATATACACGTTTTAAAGCCATTGATCCATTCCGGGACATAGCATTATCCCGCGGACACGCGTGGGTGGGGTTTCCTTATAGTAGTTTGTTGATAGCTTGAAACTTACATATAGGCAAGAATTATGAGATGAAAGCTCTATGATGCTCTGGCGTACACACACAAACTATTTAAATACAACGTGTGTATTAATAAAACACATGGGGTCTATTATCACTTAACCTGACTCATCTCCAAACATTTTCCCACTGGGTTATTTTATTTATTCAGGTTAAAACTGTTAACAACTATAGTGGCAATTTCGTTTAGAAAGCCATGCAATTAATAAAGATGCTGACAGTGTGACAGTGTTATACACAGACTACCAGAGGTATACATGGACTAAACACACCTTATTTAATCCTCAATATAAAAAATACCAGGGTCTACAAGCACTTTCATCTGCCCTCTAGCTACCTCTCCATAACCCCTTCCTTTCTGTGGAAGATTACTCCTCTTATGTCTGCTCAAATCCATGTGTCTCCCTATTGCCTTTAACTCCGGCCTGAATCATTACCGAGATTCAGGGGCATTAGAAGAGGCTCATTAGGATCCACTCTGTGGAGCATCCTGGTCCAGCTTCCATCCACTCCAACACTGTCATTATCTACAGCTCTCCCTGTTTCAACCCCTAATGATCTTGTGCTTAACTTTATATCAAGATACAGAAACTATTTGTGCTTTTTGTAAAACATCAATCTTTGCAACGCAATTTATTGAGATTGCACCTGCCCTGAAACAAGTTCCTCTTCATAAAAATTAGTTAACTTCCTGAGTAACAACTAATTCAGCACATTTATGTGCTTATTTCAGCACATTTTTCTAAAAGGTCTAAATGTATTTTCGTTCCCCTATGAACATTAACATATCAATTTTTTGGCCGAGTGCAAATTACATTTGCTTTTTGTCTATGAGGAAAAAATAGCTGCTTTTCACATACCAATTGTGGTCCAGCTCCAATGGCACTATGATTGCAGGGCTTCAAACCTCTGTACCATCACAACTGCAGTGAAACAGTTTCAGGCAAAATCATACACGCACATACCAGCATAGTTCCAACTTCAAACATGCCTCGCCCTTTTATCACAGCCACAGGACTGTCATAAAGCTTAGAAGCTATAAGCTTAGTCTAATGCAAATTCACCCTTCACATTTTCTAGCGTCAGTGTAGCTGCACGACTTCATAACTCCTGAATACTTTACCACTGGAATATAAAGCAGGCTCACAACATGTAACCTATGAAACATATAACAGACACAGAGCAATGATGAAAGCATTAAGCAGGTTTCGGTTTTCCCATTGCATTAATATTTTTTGCTAATTTTTTGCATGCGGTTAAATAAAATGATGTAGGGTTATTTCAAAACAGCATGTGGCACAGCAAGGCAACCCAGGAGCTTGACTGATTGCAGAAAAATTTTCTAGTGTAAGATTTCCCACTGTATGAAATAAAAGCAGCACTGTTTTCCCTACAGCTTCCAACACTTGAGATTTCAAAACATACAATGTTCAAAACATGGAATGTTATATTTAAGACTTTTTGGATTAAATGAATAGTTTACCCAAATATGGAAATTGAGTCAAAGTTTGCACACTCTCATATAATTCCAAACTTGTATGACTTTCTTCTTTAGAACACAAAAAGGAGATCATTTATTAAATATCCATTTGAGTGGATTCAGAAAAATGCATTGCATTATTTATGCAAAAACCATAAATGCAAAAAGTCCTTGGTTGTGAAGTGACTTAGATTTAACTGTAACATTAACCAACAAGATGGTGTTATCTTCTTACAATAAAAAAAAACATCTAAAAAACATGAGTATAAACAAAATGACCAGTGAGCCACATATACTCATGGGAGTGTTATTATACCAGGTAATACTCTCATTGTACTGGATGAATTCTACTGATTTCACCCAACCACATATTAAATAAACTGAATTTACATATACAAAAAAGGAAGAAAGTCATAAGAATGCAAAACAAGGACGAGCAAATAAAAACAGATTTTTTAGATACTTCAATGTAAATAATGGCATCACGCCATGCATAATTCAGTAACATCAGAAATATTACTTCAAGGCAAGCTAATTGTACACAAATTTGAAGATGAACTGAGAGAACTAACAATAATAATATAATCCTATAATAATCTCCTGATATTCGAAAGACAACTTGTCTTCTCAGCAAGCCACAAAAACACTGACATTTCTTGACAATTTAACCTCAATTTAACCTGACTATTCATTGACCTGAAATTCCTGGGAGCAGTATATGAAAGTTCTAAAATCTTAAAAAAAAATTGGAAAAAATTCCTGTTGGTCAGAGCTAAGGAGAGTCAGGACAAACATTGTTAAAGTAGATGTTATATGGTATATATAATTCGGCATCTTTTTTGTGCCCCCTACCAGGGCACTACCAAGCCCCTGCCTCACCTATGTGCCAGCCTTTGGTGTGACTCTGATGAGTGTGCCAGATTTTAAGACTTGAATATGTTAAGGGGACCAAAGCTTAAAAAACCTTAAGAAAAAGAATAAAAGTTCCTAAAGAAAACAACAGGGCACTTTTAATGCTTGGGCTCCAATAAGGCCAAAGACCAAACACACAGTAGCAAAGGAATAGCAAAGAAAAAAAAGAATTTGGTTTGGTAAATAAAGAGTTTGGTAAATAAAAAAATAAAAAAACTAAAGATAAAGAAGTAAACAACAGGCAAAGTGTAAAGAGAGAAACTGACAGAAACACGAAAGGGACAGGACAGTGAAAGGTGTAGAATCATGCTGACTTCAGCAGGTGTTCTGTGGCCCGTTCTTCTCTAGGTAAGGTTGCCAAGACCCTCGGGAGAGAGACTTTCATCTGAGATAAAAGGCATAGGGGGAAAAATCCCTGTTTAGTGCTCTGCTCCGGCATTGACAGACCCTGTGATTGGCCAGTTTCATCATTCCTGCACTATTTATTGTCCCTGATACAGACTACAGAGCTTCACAGGTGCACCCCGCTCAGAATCTCTGTTCACATTATTAGCTAAAGCTTAGAGGAAAAAAGCATCAGCTTTTGACAGGGATGTGTGAGCGAACAAGACTCTGTTTCTTGTCTGGATCATTGTTTTACATTATATAAAAAATCCACAAATCAATGTACAACAGGCTGATAGGTTAATAAAGAGCAGGGATGAAAGAGAAAGATAGAGAGTCATAGCTCAGTGACCAACAGAATTCAAAGCATGCATGCTTTAACCTTTTTCATGCCAATGACCCTGTGGTGGACAGAGTTGAAGCACAGATGCCTCATAGATACTGTTTAAAACAGTGTTAAAAGTGCATTTTAAAACTGGCCTTATATAAAACACAAGAATGTATTTTCTTACTGTGTTGTTATGTTATTACAAAGCCTTCTATTATTGATATAAGATGCAAATACTTTATGAAACATCAATAATGAAACTTAGTATAAATTAATTTAAGCCGAAAGCCAAGTTTCTATACTTCAAAACATTATTTTTATACTGTATTTTAATACACATTAATTTTAGATGGGAGATGGGAGTAGACCTTTTACCAGGTCAAGGAAGACTCTGCTGAAGACTCTGAACCTGATTCATATAGATTAGACGTAGATGTCAATTTCCATACAAACCAGTCTCCAAAACAAGGTTTGTCTATCTTTAGGTAAACAAACACAAAGGTGAAGTACAAGGCACTAAAGGGAACTACAGTTTGCCTGTTTATTTGTGCAGCCCAACTGGGTAAGATACAACAATACCAGTTCTGCCATTGGAGTGAGTTTGGGTGGAACCATCTTTTGTCTCACCAAGGGTAGACAGAGGAAGTTTAAAACTTGTTTAGAAGCAATAATCTTGTCATTAATTTTGTCCTACCAATAATGTTGCAGAAACTAGTCAAGATCAGAAACTGATTAGCAGATTTACTTTACAAATAGAGTAAAATCCACATTCAATCAAAAAGGTTCACAAAAAATCCTGACTAACATTAAAAATAGCCACAGGGCTAAATTAACCACACAGTGTCACAGTTATATAATAAAAAAGGTCACTTTTCATAAGGGACAGGTTTTACTTATATACCTTGACAGTACAGTTCAGGAAATAAAACAAAATGGCAGTGAGGCATACTCCGAGTACAGTAGGAGTTACGGGGGTCACTTCTAAAATGGAGACCAGAAAACTAGCAACAGTAGATGGGAATTGACACCGCAGTGGAATATAAAAAGAGACTCTTGTGCTCTTTAGGCATTAAAAAACGCACCCTCAGTTGAAGCTTCCCTCCCACGCATCGGCGCTCACTCTGCATTGCATTAAATATGAATCGCAGCCTTGCAACGCAAGACAGAAATGTAAAACCGACACAAGTCGGTTTACCCATAAACCCTTTTACTAAAATATCAATTGTGCAAAAAGTGTTTTTAGACATTAAAAGATAGTTGGAGAGCCACCATCAGGGTTGTGATGGATCTGATTGGAGGATTCAGGGACAGAGGGATTTAAAGTATAAATTAGGGTTTTAAAGTATTGCTGCGTCTCTCACTCTCTGATGAGGAGAAAAATTTAAGGACTGATGCACAGTGCTTTCTCTCATCCACCCCCCACCCCCATGAGGCGGCAGAAAATGGGTCAGTTAGTCAAGTACAGACCCCTGCTGGAACACACATACATACACACTGACATATGAGCTTAATAGCAGATGCGTATAGAATTCACATAAAAACATTACTGGAAAAAATACTAACATTCATGTGATGCCTAGACAAGCTATAAATAGTCATAGAACAGATCTGAAGATAAAAGCAGATGAAAAAGCAAATAACATCATACTGTACTGTTGGCAAAAGAGCATTAGATAAAGCAAAACATAAAAGGAATCGCAGATACATAATGGCAGATTTTCTAGACACAGATTTGGCAGATGATATTAAAGCAACACGATAATATTTTAAATAATATTATTGCTGCTCCTGTGTTGATATAATAAGATAATAGGAAGTCACAGGAAGTACCACAAACATAACTACTGTAACTGTAAGTTTACAGTCATATGCAATGTTTTCTATATCTTCTAAAATAAAATAATTTTGGAAATGTTTATATATTCAGGGCCCTAACTATTTTTGGAGAAAATGTATCTTACCTGTTAAGGACCAAGGCACGACATCCAAAAAGACATGAAAGAGAGGGACAAAAAATATTCATTAGTAAAATGCAATTTAAAATTTATTTAGATTTATATAGTTTTACTTAATAAAGCCTAAACCAGAGCTTAAATCAGGGATCTGTTTAACCTGTTTTATAAAAATTTATCTTAAGAAGCTGCGTGTGTTCATAAGTTTGTATTACTGATAGATGCCCTTGCTTTCTCGACTTTAATTGATTTGTAACTTTATATTGTTTATAAGAAAACATCATGAGGTTCAGACTAGCATTTAAAACATTTTACACATAATTCATTTTTTATCTGACTATGTAGTTTCGGTCTGACATTTAGCACATACATTCCATATTCATGAGCAGGTGGAATTCAAAGGCAAAGTTCACAAATAAACACTTCTGGCCTCAACCAATCAGACCTCACAACTATTTTGAACATTTCAAGTATGTTACTGTAAATTCAAACCAGAACCGCACAGGAGCATTGCCAACCAAAGCAGGACACACAGTGTGGCATTCCCATTTTAAAGTGACAGAGGAAAAGTAGCAGCTAAGCCAAGACCCCCTGGGCACCCCTGCAGTGTTTTTGCCTTCATCCAGCTTTAATCACACTTCACAGATCACACCATATGCTCTTCTAAGTCTTCTTCCAACATTAACCTGCCTAAACAAATAACTCTTTCACAATTCACTTTTAAAAATGACGACTCAGGAAATCAGTTCAAGGTAAGTTGTAGACGCTGTAGCCCTATTAAGCGTTTACAGCAGGTTCTGGTTTAGGGTAGAAATATAGAAAACATGCAGTAAGAAGAAAAAATTGCTGATGAGACATTAAACAGTAGATAAAGAGTCAAAAAGAGTCAAAAAGAGTGTCCAGTATCTGATGCTAAAAAAGGTATATACTATCTGTATATACTATTTCATTTATTGAAATGAATACATAGCTTTAAACTATAAGCAGATTTATGGTCATCAGTGATTACATTTAAACATTTTTTGCAAATATTAGCTTTACACGTCAATATTTTTAAAGCCTTTAAGACATTTTTTCCTCTTTTTACTTTGTTTTAAAATCTGTCATGATTACTTTTTACTGATTTTATTGTGGGTATTTAATATTCAGGCTTACAGAAGGGGCTGGGCCTAAGGGGTTAACTAAAATCACAAACTGATATTAAAGTCTATCACTGCCTTTAAAACTAACTGCAGAATCTGTAAGACCATTGAGGAAAAAGCTCCCTAAATCCAGCAAGCTGTGCCTCACTCAGTATTCTGTTGCCATCTAGCTGTCGCTACGCAACACAAGTCACAGATGTTACAAACACTGCAGACACCCAAGTTTTAATACTATTTTAAATCCTTCTGGACACCAGCTGCCAGACAGTCAACACAAAACCATTTAAACATGAACATGTCAAACTGAAACTTACATAAAAATATACATTAATAAAATGAATAAAGTTAGAGTCTCTTTGAATTATGCAGTTGTGCTTCTTGTTGCATATAAGCCTCTCTTAAAATGTCAATAGCAGACATAACAATTCTCTTCATTTATTTAAGGAAATGTTCAAAACAATTAATTTTACTAAATCTGAAGAGGTTATTGTAACAACTTGTGTTTGCAGGAAAATCCCCATTAGATGCTTTGTCTTCAACATACAAGGAGACAAAATACACACTAGAGTTCAATTAATAATACTAATTATAAATTATTTAGGTATAAGTGCAGAGTAGAGATTCCAGTTCTGTTTGTTTGTACATCAGTCAGCAGTGTTTGGCTTTGTATTCGCATTTGATCTGAGGCTTTACATGTGCCAGAACACCAGGATAGAGAGAGAAAGACAGTTAACATGAAAAACATGGACGGAACACAGGCAGAAAGAGGAAGTGTTTGGAGTTCAGAAGAACAGGACATTAAGTTGGCCGAACTCCAACAGATTTCTTTGGAACACAGGAAACCTTTCAAGATTTCAGCAAGGCTTTCTGGCTGTGACCACTCAAACATATAAACATACAGATGTGTGCATAGACCAACAATAAAAAAATAGCACGGATGTAATGCGAGGAAATGGAGGACGAAGAATCTGGTCATTTTTTTCTCCATTTTTGAATGTAGAAGGAGAAAATTACAGTGTCAGTTGTTTTACACTACACACTGCTTGAAAGGAAACCTTCTGGACACATTTCAAAGAGCTGCTAACCTCAAAAAGTCCCTTCCACATTCTTTGGAAAATAAACCAAAAACCGCCATTGGCTAGTAATTGCATATATACACAATTTGATATATACACGCCAATGGCTAGTAATTGTGTATATATACACAATGTATAGTTCAATTAATAATACTAATTATAATTTATTTAGGTATTTTAAAATTTAAAGGCAGTGATACATATATACTGAATACACACACACAGACATATATAGGCATATATATATATATAGGCAATACATATATATTGTAGTATTATTGAACAACAACCATGTTCTCAATGAATCCAAAAACTCATTAATATCAAAGCTGAATATTTTTGGAAGTAGTTTTTAGTTTTAACTATTTTAGGAGGATATCTGTGTGTGCAGGTGACTATTACTGTGCATAATTATTAGGCAACTTATAAAAAACAAATATATACCCATTTCAATTATTTATTTTCACCAATGAAACCAATATAACATCTCAAAATTCACAAATATACATTTCTGACATTCAAAAACAAAACAAAAACAAATCAGTGACCAATATAGCCACCTTTTTTTTGCAAGGACACTTAAAAGCCTGCCATCC